>OY720445.1:61311944-61493016 GCA_963082915.1 Dolichopus griseipennis
TTTTTTGAGTTGTCATACAGACGGCCGGATCAACGCACATATATAGCTAGATCTATTACTTTTAAATTTTGATCTGATCTATACCTTTGTATTCTATATCTACTTGGGTTCTTTAGAGATTCTCGCCTCAAACGTAATAGTAAATTTATTATACCCTTTGAAATACGATCATATGAGAATAATGACAAATATTTAGGATCACTGTCGTTGTGATTACGTCCTAGGTTTTAGGGATTACATTTCAGACAATGTCTGAATATACCCAAAAGTATAACTATTGTATAAAAATGTTACATATCCAACATTACAAACGAATATTGTAACAATTCAGGAAATTTTATAAAAATTCTCTTGTCCAGATTAAAACCATGTAAATAAAGAAACCAAAATGGACAAATCATACAATTTTTAATGTTCATATATTAAAAAAACAATATAGTATATAAATAAAAAAAAAAAGATCTCGAGATTGAATGAAATGATGCTACATTTATGACATTTTTAACCGGACATAAAAATTTTATTTTATAAAAAATATACTTTTTTATTGTTTTTTTTTTTGTGTTCCAACATTTTACTGATGGCTTAAATCCTGTCATATTTTTATATTATATACATATTATATTTTTTTTTTTTATTTAATTTTATATTAAAAAAATATATAATATATATATATATATGTATATATTTGTATATTTAAATATATTTCATCTTATTTTATACAAAATCACTTTTTTTATTTCTTTTTAGAGATTTCTGAATTGTTTTTTTTTTTCAAATCAAATGTAAATAAATTTGAATGAATGAAAGAAATGTCCTTATCAAATCCTTTGGGATGGAACGTTTCACATATTATATTTATATTACATACATATATCCTATTTTTTTTTTATTATTACTATATTAAATGCATTTTAGTTTTATGTGTGTGTTTGTATGAATTTGGATATGAATGATAACAAATCATGTGAAACGAAATATTAAGAATGTTTTTTGCTTTAATTCTATTTTATATATATATATGCATACATATACATTTATATATATAATATTTTTTTTAAAAAAATATATATCCTTATATAAAAAATGTTTTGCATATATCGAATAATATTTTAATAAATATGAGTTTTTTTTATGTGAAGAAATTTATTAAATATTGTTTTTGTAAATTTCCGGAAATAAAGTTTCGAATGTCTGGAATCTTTTTTCCCCATATTTTCTTTTTTCAATTATGAAAGTTTCAAAATTAAATTTACATTTCTGTACATATATGAATTTGTCATTTGGAAAAGTAAAAATCTTTTATTTATTAAAATTTGAATAAAGCTAATCATAATAGGATTATATACAGTGGAAGTAGAACAATCCTCTACTAAGTTTCGATTTTAGATTGAATACTAATACATGTTAATAAACACTAATATTATATACAAATTGTTCAATGAATTTTAATTTAATTATAATAAAGCAAAAAAAATTTTTGAAGCCCAGCAGAATTTATTATAATTGAAAAATCCCTATTTTCACAGTGTTATAAATTAAGAGTTGTTTTCCAATTTTCCTTTTAACACATGCTTAAAATTATAAGTGCCCGTGAACTGAAAAATTACAACAAATGTCAATTTAAAATAAAAAAACTAAGAAAGTCCAAATATATTTATGAAATGTCAAAATTAAATTAAATGTCATAAAATCCTAAATTTATCCTAAAATTATGCAATTTTTTTTTTTTTTAATTTTCTATTAAATTTTCCTAATGTTGATTTAGAGAGTTAGTCTGTTTAGTAACAATAATCTGGACACTTAACACCAACTTCAATCTAACCGCAATAGAATAGAACTAATACAAAAGATAGCTAGATATTATAATATTTGGAATAAAATTTAGATAATAGAAAAAGGGGAGAAAAAGCAAATTCTTTAAAATTATAATTAAATTATAATATCAATATTATTGTACAAAACATGAATTACAAAATTAAAAAGTTTTTAAATGTTTAAATTAAATTATACATATAGATTAATTAAGATATGAAAAAAGTAGTCTCAAAATTGTAAATTAGAAAATAGGTAGTATAACTTTAAATAAGCATATTGATTAATTAAGATAATTATAAAAATAGTTTTAAGATACAAATTTAAAAAAGATGTTATCATTGAAAGATAAATTAGAATTAGCCCACAATGGCCCTGTGGCTAATAAAGCCCTCTATCAATATTATTGCGTAGTTAATGTAATACGTAATATTCGAATAAATAAATAAATAAAATAAATTTTTTTTAGTCTATGGGTGCCTAAGATATATTTTGTTATTTAAAAAAATTAATTAATACTGAAAGTAATATTGAGAAATTTTAGTATATTCCACTAATTTTCAATGGTTCTTATGACTTACAATGAATTGTAAGTCATAAGAACCATTGCTCACTCTATTATAATAATATTGTAAAATTATATAATTTAAATAATGATTAAATACTAGGATTAATTATTAATATTAACATAAAAATTATATGATTCAATGTTGATCAAAAATATATTATAAAAAGTTTTCATTAAACTTTTCTAGCCTAAGGTACTTTAAGAATTAAACGGATAAATTAAGTTTAAATTAAAAAAAAAACACACATGTAAGATCAATGCGCCTAAAACCTTCTAGTTTTAGAAAACAAATTAAATAAAATTAAAAATAAGTCAAAATATTTTCATATAATTCTTTATTTAAAAGTAATCAAATTTTACATATAAGAACTATGCTCTAAGAGTAATCAAATTTTAATTTACTATTATATTAGTTAAATATTTTAATTTTATTTTAAATTTATGTGTCTTGTACATTTTGTTAATTAGATGTATTTATTTACTCATTTCAGAGAAGCACTACTCTAGATCTCGGGTTTCTGTTCTCGGTCTAATACAGATCCTAGTAACGGAAAATAATTTATTTTGAAGCATAATTCGACTCAAGTGTTTAAGTTTGAAATAAAAAACATTTGATTAGTACTCAAACTTTTAAAACCAATTCAAAATACTTTTTAATTCTTAATTCGTTTTAAAAGTAATGTATTCTCAACAGTGTAAAATTTTACAAAGGTTTTGAAAAACTATATATATATATTTAAGTAACTGTTAATTTTAATTTGAAATATGTTGAACATATATATATATATATATATATATATATATAATATATATATATATATATATATACATATATTTAATATTTAATATATTTAATGAAACTATAATGTATTAAGATTAAGAATTTTCCTATGATTTCCCAATTTTCTTTTGTTTTAAAATACATTCAGTATAAAATATTATTTCCCAAATTACATTATTTTATTTATATTTAATATTTAATATATTTTTACATAATATTTCATTATTTTTCAAAAATAAAAAATTAAACACAAAAAAAAAAACAAAAATTATAATTAAAAAATAAATTTTTAAATCACAAGGAACAAATATTTAACCACCATGTTTAATTCAATAAATTAAAAAAAATGGATTCCCCTCTCCGCCCTTAAAAATCACAAAATTATTTTTTAATAGAAAATTAAAATTTATTAGAATTAAAATTGAAGTATATATATACTTGTATATATATATACAAAAAAAAAAAATATGGATGTCTCTCCAAGTAAATAAAATAACATAATGGAAAATAAATTTGAAAAAATATAAAAATAATTATTATTCTAATATGTTTGTGTATGTGTGTGTTTTTTAATTCCCAAATTTAATAAAGATTTTTTTCTTTTCTCTCAAGAGACATTAGTTATATTGCGTCAAATCTCTTTTTTTTTTTTCTTGTTTTTTTTTTATTTTTTTTTTATTAAAATACAAAAACAAAAACACACCGCGAAAATAAAATATCCTTTTTTTTCAAGCTTAAATGAAAAAAAAAAGAAAAATATTTCCCTGTTTGGCCCACACCATATTTTAATTGCCTTTTGTATATACGAGTATATAGGAATTAATTTATTGAAAAATGATAATAAATTATACAGGGTACATACCTTGTGTAACATTTTGAAATTTTGGTAAATACTATACAGTATATATATAATATGTAATATATATTGAAGTATATTTATCGTGATTTCTATTTTCATTAGTAAGGATCATACAATTGTGGTTTGAAATACGGGATTGAAATACACGAAGCTTTAAACGATTATCCTAAAAAAGTTTGATTAGTTGATAAGTGATAAGTGGCTGTGGCAATAAGGATTTGATAAGATATATTATAAAATATAGTTTTGGTGTAATCAAAACTTATAAAAAATGGAATTTTGATTATTAGTAATAACTGATAAGTGATTGGTGCGGCAACGACATATCATTTGGCCCTTGGGCAATATATCCCACCAGAAATGAGACATTTTGCTCAAATTCATTTTGGGCATAATATCTAACAATCAGTGAGTCATAATGTCATAATTAGTGAGACATATCATTCAAATAATTTTTTGTCATTTTTTGATCTTATTACCCACCAAAATGGGGCAAAACGCAATAATTTAGGATTTTATAACCCACCTAAAAAAAGTTCTAATTAATGAATGGCGCATAATGAGTTATGCGCTTTTTCCAGGAGATGTACATAACCTTGATTATGTAAACGACTACAAAATCCCTTTCAATTCAGAATCTCGCATACAATACTATTTAAATAATATTAATATTAATTATAAAGTACCTCCAAATGTACGCATATGTCATGGATTTTTTTGTTTGTGACATGATAACAAAATTCTGTTTTTAAAATAAAAAATAAATTATTATTAATATGCTACATACTAGTATTTTAGGGTGTATTGTCTCACTTACAACGAGTCTTAATGCCCTTAATAATTTTGCATTAATTAAAAAGTTAAATGTTTGGTAGGTCATAAGATCCTAAAGATTTTTGTGGTGATATAACCCAAAGCTGGTGGGATATATTGCCCTTCAATTTTAGGTAAGCCATTAAATCCTACATTTAGTTTAGAGTAATGTGTCTCACCGACTGTGGAATATATTCCCTCTACAATATTTGGGCAATTTTCCAAACTACCCTTCTCTGGTGGTCAAGGGTTACATGACACGTCGCCGATTGGTGCTTCTCAAAAGCTGTTGATTATCGAAAAGGCACGGAGTCACTTAAATATAATATCCAAATAAGTTTTAAGCTTATTCTTTGATTAGTGGAAGAAGGTTTAAATGTAAAAATTTTGGTAACTTGTATATATATATAAAACAATGTGATATTAAAAAATTTCAAAAAAGTCCTATCTAATTTTTTTTTTATATTTATAATTGAATTTAAGGATTTTTGGGAAGGATTTGGTTCTAAGTTCTTTGAATAATTTTAGAGATCCAGGGACACTGTTAAACTGATTAAAAACTAATTAATATCTAGTATAACATGATTTACGACACAACTTTTGGCAATAATATTCTATTATTATTATATATAATTATATAATTAAGATTTATTTATAAATACGATATATATTTATATTGTATATATATATATATTAAGACTATGCTTAGTTTACAAGATTAAATTCCTTTTGTTAAACGAAATTTTTTTTTTTTCAAATACATATTACATAATAACAAATTATAATCCTAGATCCCTTTGGATATTTAGATATCACACATCATATATACTCATGTTGTACTAATATGTCATATTAGAAAAAAAAACTATAATGTAATAATCAACTTTTTTTTTTTGTGCAATATTGTTAGGTAACAAGACATCTATTATTATATATACAAGTATTTTGTATATAATACAATTTCAATGCTCATTTGTTAATATGTTTTCCCCATTCTTACATTGATAAATGTCTAGTCAATTCTATTCTATACTCTAATTCAAAAAAAAAAAAATTCAAATTTTCTAATATTCTATTCTATTTTCTGGCATCATGTCTATTTTATTTAGTGTTTATAATTTTTTGATGTTATCTATATATTTTACATTATAATTCTCCAATTGTACGCCTTCTATTTGCTTCCCACCCCCCATCCCCCTTTTCTATATTATATGCTTTTTTCTAAAAAATAAATAAAAATTATGATTGTACGTATATTGAAAATAAATTTTTATGGGTTGCTAATATATAAAATGTATGTGTGTTTGTATGATGATGTGGATGAGAGAGAGAGAGAGAGAGAGAGAGAGACAAGAAGAAATGTTTTAAATTTCGAATTTTTAATGAAGTAAAAATTATATATGAAAGTTATGTAAATTAAGCTTATGGCAGAATATCAAGGATTTTATATCTTTTATTTATAAATATATATTATATATATATATTTGAACAATTGTGTATAGTATATAGTATATATATCTTCCATTATATTTGAATATAATAGAATAATTTAATAATTATTATTAGGAAAAGAATCAATATGACATTTTATAAAACATTGAGATTGGTTATTATATGTTATGTACGTGTATAGAAGGATATGAGGTTAAATCATTTTTTGATTTATAGTCTAATTTTATAATAGTATATGTATTATGTAATGTAATATATTGAATTTGGGTTTTTCTATTAGAATATAACTATATAATAATTGAAGAATCCATAAAATGGTTTTTTACTGCATACCCAAAGTTAAATATATTTTTGGAGCAGGCCGGGGAGTTGACTTTTTTTTGTTATACTTAATTAAAATTTGTTTAAAAAAAAAAATTTTAAGATGAATACAACCGTAAAATATTGATTTTGTGTCTTTTTAAGGAAAATAAGATAACTGAAAAGTGGAGGTTAAACTGAATGTAAAATTTTATAGTTAGTAACAAAATTGAACGAAATATAGTCCAATTAGCAATTGCTAAAAAAATATTCAAGGAATAAAATGAATGAAATATTTTATAACATTTCTTAAAAAAATGTTTAAAAATAACTCCGGAAATGGGACTAACCCCAGTTTAATAACCAACGACAAAATTCCTTCTAGTTCCAAATCTGTTGTACAATTATTTATATAAATGTTCTGGAAAAAGTTTTTTTAGAGTTGTGTGTGTACAATGGCAGGGTATTCTAATTTTGTAAAATATTTATTGGAGGTTTGTAATTAGGAGGAATATAAGAGTTGGATTCAAAATTAGTCCTTTTTCCTTTTAATTAATTTTTTTAACTATTGCTATAAAATGAAAGTACATTACTAGCCGGTTCGGCATTGTTTTTCGGTTTTTAGCACATTTTCGAAAGATTTTATAAAAATGTGCCTATATATAGTTTTACTTTGTCCGTCCATCCGTCCGTCTGTCTGTAGGTTTACAAAAACTTTTTCCACGGATAAATATTGCCAAAAAAAATAATTTAAAACTAGAACTCTTTTCTGTAGCCCCACCCGTTAGGAAGCTACAGGCTCCCAAAATCGGGAAAAGTCATATATTTAAATTGTTATAGCAACAGTTTTCTTTAGTATATATTCAATCTGAAAACGGTAAAAGACAGCTGGTTTTATAAGCTTTTTTTTTTTTTAACAGGCAAATTTATAGGGTTGCCATGCGGTATTAAAATTTATCATTATGCAAAAATCAATTTTTGCAAAATTTTTCGCCCTACGTATCTTTTAAACGTTTCAAGCTAGATTGTTGAAATTTTGAGAGAAGTTAGATCCTCGGATGTTAGTAGGAGTTGGTTAACAAAATTTGTTGGTCGCGGCCCCTGCCCCCCTTTAGCTATTAGAGCTCGAAAATTTAAATTTTGCTAACGAATCAAATTTATTTTCAATTAGATTTTATTTTACCCCTCCCTGAAACTGCGATACATCAATATATGAATAAAGTAAAAATTAAGTGTAATAATTCTAAAAAAATAATAATACTTAATACTTTTAACAAACATAAGATATAATCATTTATAAAATCTGTGTTTCAACAATTGTATGAAAAAGTATAACATATTAAAATCCATTTACTAAAAGAACTTTTATTAATTTCTTTTATATGCTTTTCTTTTATACTGCTAGAAATTCCCACTCATTCCTGCTTTTTTTTAAATTTTTCTTTCTTTGTTGTTTTTTTTTTTTTTTAATCAAATAAATTCCAGGAATTTCGACATATTTCAATTTAACACAATTTAATGTCTTAATTTTCTTTTTGAAATTTATGAGATTTTTGTTTAGTTCCTCTTTACTTATTTATATAGCTATTTATACTTATTTAAAATGTGTATATACAAAATACATATATATATACATAATATATATTAATTTATAATTATACCCTTTTATTTACAAGCAAAAAACAAAAAAAATACAAAAAAAAAATTTATATTTTTTAAAGAATAATATAGTGATTATATTGTTAACCTAAAGGTGTACATGGTTTTATATTATATACCTTTAAATAAAGATCAAATTCTTTTATGTATGAAAATACATATATATCTATATATGTTATATTTACATAAAATATGTTTGTTTATAGTTGTCTGTATTCTGTATGTTTAAACATAACAGAAAAATGGTGACCTGAATTAATGCCCTGCGAAATAAAGCCCCCGGGGTATTATTTCCCGTTTAATGAGAAATAACGCCCTGGGTCTTTTTTCTCATAGTCGAGCCTCGGGGTTTTACTTCTGCTTTAAGTTGAACTACGACTTCTGTAAGAAAAAAAGCCTCGGTGTTTTGTTTCTCTTACAATTGAATCTTCGACTTCTTGAGGAATAAGGCCCGACTTATAATTAAATAATACATTAAATATGTGGTAAAATCCATTTTTGTAATTTTCAAACCGGAATAACTTATATGTAAAATATTAGATATTAAACAATAATGTATTTATATATTTGCATAGACGAGATTCTATATTAGGAAGCACATCTAAGTAGGTTAAAAAAATTTAAGTTGATCCTTTTTCCAGAGTATTAATGGTTTAATGTATGCAATACTTTGGTTACAACATCTGGCTTAAAAGTGCACTTTGTAGTATAAATGTAGTTTATGTGTAAAATTATTATTCGTTTTTTAATTTCGGAAAAGGGAACACCATTGATTTCGATTTCATCTCCAAATTGTGTGCTAATTATTTTTGATATTATAGTTCAAGAAAATCTGTATATATATTCATACCCGTCACTGATGTTATATAATTAGAATTAACTTTTTATTAAAAATATATGAAGCCATTCTGGTTTCTTTTTCATTTTCAATTTCAATTGAAATGGGAAATAATACCCCGGGCTTTATTTCTCAAAGAAATCGTAGTTCAACTTAAAGGAGAAATAAAACCCAGAATTTCATTTCCCATATTTTGGGGGCTTTATTTCTTAATTACTATGAGAAATAAAACCCCAGGGCGTTATTTCTCATTAAATAGGAAATAACATCCCGGGGGCCTTATTTCGCAGGGCCTTAATTCAGGTCACCCAGAAAAATATATTTATGTAGTTAATTTGATTTTTTCAATATTTTCCCATTGCACAATTTCAAAAAAAAAAAAAAACTAAACAAAATGAATGGATGTTAAAATATTGTATTAATTTAATTTAGTGCACTGTAATCTTCGATCATAAAATCACTCAAAAAATAACAAAATACCAAGAATAAGTATTATTGGTATTTAAAGCCGTGGAAATAAATACAAAAATCTAAGAAAAAGTTGAGCACGTTACATACATTAAAAAAAACGAATCTAAGGCGTGAAGTTGAGTTTAGGTTATTTTTATTAATCTTTTTTTTTTTTAAAGAGATGAACATGTTTTAGTCTTTAGAATATATGAGCAAAAAAATACTGAAGATACTTAATTTCATTGTTCTTTTATTTGATTTTTACTAATTGAAATGATAGTAAAGGGAAAACATAATTTCATTTTAGAATTGATTATATGTTATTTTATTAAATACGTAGTACGGACGTTATTAAAAGTTTTTTTTTTTAAGGTAAATCTTAACTGGTCAAAAGTTAAGCTTAAAAGCAAATATTAAGATAAGTAAATCCAGTTTAGATTGAGTAGACAAACTTAAGATACTATGATGAATTCTAAAATTAAAACTTTTTTGAAATTTGGAATTTTGAACATTATTTTAATAAAAAATATACTAGATTGGCCTGCACACGTAATCGCGTAATCAAAATGTGATAATTTCTAAAGTTATACATCTCCAAAACTATTGAATCTTCGGTCAAAATTTAAGATTTAGAATCCCTTTTTATTGGAATCTTAAAATAGTTAAAAGGAAATATTAAGATAAGTTAATCCTGTTTAGATTGAGTAGACAAACTTTAGATACTATGATTAAAAGTGTGACCATTGCTAAGGTTATACATCCCCAACACTATTGAATCTTCCGTCAAAATTTAAGACTACAAATCCCGTTCGATAATTTTTTTAAAATATTTAAAAGCAAATATTAAGATAAGTAAATTCTGCTGAGATTGAGTAGACAAACTTAAGATACTATGATGAATTCGAAAATTAAAACTTTTTTGAAAGTCGAAATTTCGAAAGGTATTTTAATATATAATAAACTATATTGATCTGTACGCTTAATCGCGTAAACAAAATATGATCAATGATTGAGTTGTACATTGATATATCTCCAGAACTATTGGCATTTCAAAACACTACTGACCCCAGACCATTCAAACCTTTAAATATAGTTTTCATTTGTGAAAGTAGAGCTCTTAGTTTCGGGGCAATTTTAAAATAAAAATTGGGGCCTACGAAATTATATGTATTTAAATGTTTTAATTGAGTGGTTATATAATAGGATACAGATTAATAGGATATTATGCTATCTTAGGCAGGTTTGCAATCGTTCAATTATGATAAAATACTTTAAAAAATGAATATTTATTTCAAAGTAGATTAATAAAATGAAGTATATGGTTTTACCTTTAAGCTTTCCGGTCTAATGTTCAGCTTTCCGGTCTTAATGAGTTATAAGGTTGTTTATTTTTATTAATATTATATTCTAAATTTGGAAGTATTAAGTATTATGTAAATTAATCAATATCCGACAAAATGCCAAATCAACATTTTTTAAAATTATAGATTAATAAATTCATTTGAATCAAATTTTATTAAATAGTATATGGTCAAAATTTGATTATAACTATAATTGAATATAATATAATTGAATATCCTTTAGTAGTTGGGGAATAAATGTTAACATGAAGTTAATTTTTTGTCAAAGAAGAAAGAATTTATTAAATTTTTTGTCTTGAAGTTGAAAATTATTTCTCTGTAAATTAAGAAATTATGAGCGATTTTATTATAGAAAATAATAGGAATAAAATTTAATCTAAGGATTGAAGCTAAGAGTATAAAGAATAAACAATATATGTATTTTATATAAATTACTATTTGGTTTAACTTTAATTTTTTTTTCAATTCTTTAACATTGATCAACATTAATAATAAATAACGGCAAATGTTTGGCAACCTTAAATCTAAAATATATTTTTAGTCAGTCTATTCAATATTTAATATGTAATGCATTACTCAGTTATTATTTATTTATTTATTTATTTATTCTTATTAATAAAATGTATAAATACATATTTAATAATTTGTTTGGGCTGGTTGTCATATATCATTTATTAAATTTTACCACCCAATTGTGCAAGAGATTTCATTCAAACCGATCATAATCATTTTTTTACATACTATATACAAATCCCTGGATTTTACAAACTTCCATAAATGTTTGTATAATATTTCATGTTTAAAGTCCATAAAGGTAATACTCGTATAACAGATTTTTAATTTTTAACAAGAACATCAGTTGAAAAAGAGGTATGGCAATCATAAAAAAACATTTTACATAAATAAAATAATAATCAATAAATTATTTTTTTTTTAAAACTATGTAATTTTTACACTAAGATCACTTTATTAAGCAATTAGAATCCAATTAAGCTATAGGAATACGGAATTGTATCCTTTCATATATTTTAGTATATATTTACATATATATAAATACATATCCATGTATATAATCATATAATCCTTTAAAGATATATTAGTGGTCATAATATATAATAAAATGTGTGAATAATTATATACAGAATATACTTGGTAAGGATAAATAATAATTAAGTTGACTACATATATGTATATATATATACTCCATATACCAATTTGATACACAGTAGTTTAAAATTATGATTAAAAATTTTCTTAACTAACCTGTACCTGTACCAGTCTCTATTTATTAATTGTATAATGGTAATTTTTTTTGACTTTATCAAATAAACTTGAGTATATAAGAATATACGAGTATTTATGAGTTTTTATTTAATTTACAGTGTTAAAAAGCAGCAGATTTTTCCTTTCAAATTATTTTATTAACATTAAATTAAATGTAGACTGATTTTAAATCAAATAATAAATTAATACAATAAAACTATTCTGTTGCAATTAACAATTAAATAAATAGCAAGAAAATATTATAAGAATCTTTTAGTAAAATTCCAGAGCTTTAAGATTGTGTCTGAATTCATTGGTAAAATATTAAGACATAATTTATTTCCGCAAAAGTAAAAATAATTTTAAAATAACATATTTTAGAGTTTAGAATTTACTAAGGAATATCTTAGTCTTACAATTAATAAAGAAAATAAATAAAAAATTATTAAGAATATATTTACCTTTATATATTAATTAAAATTTAGTTAAAATAAATTTCATTTTTAAGGGCGATAAATATTTTTTTAAGTTATTATTTACAGAGGAAAAATATGTTAATATATATATAAAATATAAGAAACCTACGCTTTGAAAATATTTTTAGTCGTGATGTTATGAATATTTTGGGTTAAAATGTACCATTTTAAAAAATTTTCGATAAATAATTTATAATATAGACTACTACAGTGGATTGCCAAATTATTAGGATACTCTAAAAAAATAAAACGGTTTTTTTTTAAAAACGGAATATTGTAAATCCTAGTTATTTCAGTCATTTTTTGCATTAAAAAGTTAAGTCACACTTTGGTTGGCTTTGGCAGGGTGCATAATGCAATAAAGCTCCTGCAAAAACAAACAGGAGAAGTGCAAAAATATATTCTGCTCAAAATTAGAAATCCATTCTGCGGCCTGAGGTAAAAACCGTTTTTCTTAAAATAAAAAAATATATCATTTCCCATTATAACTTAAATACTTGAGCAGTTTAATTAATTTAAATAAAAAAAAATTATTTTTGTAAAACTAACAGAGTTTTGTTAAAGAAAATCGTAACCATAGAAATATGCATAGAAACAAATCATAATAAAATAATCTAAATCCCAGAATTTCCGAAAATTGGTACTGTTCCTAAAAATTTGACAACCCATTGTATTACATGGAACTTAATTAGCAATTTTATAATATTTTGGAATCGGATTTCCTAAAAAATTTTGTTTTGTGAAGGGATATATGACATGTAGCCCTTAATATTCTTGGCTAGGTTTCTAGGAATATATGACTTTTAAGCTCTTAATATTCTTGGCTAGGTTGCTAGGAATATATGACTTTTAAGTTAAATATTCTTGGCTAGGTTGCTAATAATCTGAGCTGCCAGAGAGCTAAAATTGAAGACGCAAATTCAATTTCATTTAAAATAAAACTGTATTAGACCAAATTTGTATGATTAATTCCCAAAATAACTGAATTTCCTTGGAAAGCATCTTTAATTTAAAGAATCGCATCAAGAACTAATTATAAATCAGTTTATTAAAAAAAAAACTATTTGACTTATCTATAGTTTAAAAACAAGGTTTTATAAATTCCTTTTGGCATCGAGTTTTTGGAAAACCTTCTCTTCTAATTTTTGGAAAAATCAAATCCATAATTAAAATATAGTAATAAAATTAAAATTGTTGAAATAAAAGTTATATAACAATAACTAAAATGTATCATGTTGTAAAAAAAAATGAAGGTGTAGTAATATAAACTTCATAAAATCTAAGATCATCAATAAGGGTAGATATGCGTTATTAGATTACAATAA
Source organism: Dolichopus griseipennis (assembly GCA_963082915.1). Classification (NCBI taxonomy): domain Eukaryota; kingdom Metazoa; phylum Arthropoda; class Insecta; order Diptera; family Dolichopodidae; genus Dolichopus; species Dolichopus griseipennis. The sequence goes on from OY720445.1 coordinate 61,325,905, forward strand.
ACAAAAAATTGAATTCAAGGATTATTTTAAATGAAAAAATTATTAAAATATTATAATAGCTTGTAGATAGATTAAAATTAAAATAGATAAAATTAAAATTAAATTTTTTTATAAATATTAATATTTAAAAATACATGCAGTTATAAAAATAGAAAATTATTGTTAAACTTATCTTCAAAGTATATAAGAAACAATTATTTTATTTCTTTAATAAGTATTACAAAACTATCAGTAAAATAATGCAATAATATAAACAAATTATATTACAAAACACTTATTTAAAATAAAATTTTGAAAAAAATTATTAAAATAATTCTTAATTATACAATTATACATTTTCATAAAAAGGTAAGATAAAAAAAAAAACAATTTAAGATGAAAAAATTTCCCACAATCTTTTTAATTTTATTATAATTATATTTTTTTTAAATTAAAAAATAAAAATATGTAAAATTTAAAAAAAAAATGAATACAAAAATAATCAGTGATTATTTTTTTATCTTTTAAATATTTTTTTGATAAAAATCCAAAAATAAGAAAAAAAAAATAAAAGTACACCATTATAATTAATTTTTAATTACACCTCAATTAAATAAAAAGATATATTTATATATATATATATATATATATATATATATACTTAAATGAAAATATAATGAAAAATATAAACATCTTACATTAAAAATATTTGTATACATATAAACATTATATATATATACTTGTACAAACATACATATTATAAGATTTTTTCAAAGATTGAAAAACTTTGATAAAAATATACAATAATAATTTCTATACATACATACACTACATAGTCATTTTATTAAACGGGGGGGAACTTATAAAATTCACCATACCTCTTATTATTATTATTTTTTTTTTTTACTTTTTCAACATTTTACCACCATTCAATTTCAATTCAAATTTCACTTATCCGATTGCAAAAAAAGAAATATAAAAAAAAAACCAAAAAAAAAATGAAACAAAATTAAATAAAATAGCAAAAAAAAAAAAAAATAAAAAAAAAAATAAAAATTACTCCTTAAAGCTATTTTACCATATTATACCCCCATTTATTTAACAATTTCTTTATATACTATACTGTCATTTATACTGTCTTTTTTTTTCAAATATTAAATTGTATAAATGTATATTTATATATACTTATATACCTATTTATATATATATATACATACATAATACCTTATTATATATTCCTAAATGTACCTTAAATATACCCATTTGTTGTATTTGTTTTTTTTTTCTTTTTACTTTTGTTGTTCCTTTTTGTTTACGACTCCATCTTCAATTGGTAATTTTTACCGTTATATCATTTGTTGTTGTGCTTTTGTTTTTATTTTTTGATTGTTGTTATCTAGTTTTCTCCATCTTAATTTTTTGTTTTCAATTTAAATTTGATTAGGTTTCTCTTTCTTATATTATTGTTTTTTTTTTTTTTATTATTTTATATTTTCCTTTGGTTTTTTTTTTTAACTGTGCTGCGATGCTATTTTTGTTGTTGTTACAACAGCAGCCATTTGATATTTTTCGAAATTTACTCCCCTATTTTTTTTTTTATTTAATTTTGTTTATTTGATTGTTTCTCTTTTTTTTTTTTTTTGTTTTTTTGTTTTTTATTCTACGAAAGTTTGGAGTAGAGTGGGTATTCTAAACTTGTTATTTCGACTAATAATACACGTAATAATACACGATTAATAATGCATTTTTTGAATAAAATAGCAGAACTACGATAATTTAAAAATGTACTAAATGTAAACTGGGACTATTTTACAAATTACTTATCATTTATTAAATAAGTGTTAAAAAAGTATTTTTTAAACTAATCAGAACCCTATATTTAGTTACAAATAGGGTTCGCTCATATCAAATTGCAAGCGTGTTCGTCAATTGCTGCTGTAAAAGCTCTTAGCGTTTACACTACTACCCTAACTTTATACGTATGCGTAAATATTTTCATTGCGATTTTTGTCTCGGTTCAATATGAGAATGATCTTTTGACTAATATACAGTTTTACTTGTATTGAGAGTAACTTACAAGAGGCTCCTTTTTTGTCAATTACTGTACTTTGGGTAAATTAGTTTTAAAGCTTTTTCTAATTGGAAGCTTAAGTACATGCAAAAAGGCCAAATGAAATAAAGTCATTATAATATTTAAACAAAAGCCTAAAAACGAATTTTTAAATATGAAAAATTGAAATAAAGCCAATTTGATTTTATTTCAAATTGCTAATTTTTTTTTAATATGCAAACAATTGAATTGTTATTTTTCAGAAATTTTGTAAAATTACATTTGTTATTGGTTGTATTCAAAAGCAAGTACATCATTTTTCCAGAATATTTGTGTATATGTGTATGTAAGATTCTCAATTAGAATGGATTTTAGAGTTGAATTCAAAATCAGGGTATTGTCCAGGGTATAGTCCTTCAGTGTATTCCCTTTTGCCAAAATATTTATGTACTTAAAAAATCCCTCCGGATTCAGAATCTGGTATATTCAAATAATTATAATCTGGATTTTTATATATATATATATATATATATAAATATTGTGGAAAAAGCTACAGTACCAATTTTGAATTATCTCATGTTTAAAATATTTTTGGCTTTATTTCTTAATAATTTTGGTTTTATTTCTCTTTAAAATATTTGTAAAAATGAAATAAAGCCGAAAATTAAGAAATTATGATTTTGGTTTTATTTCAAATGTGATATTGAAATAAAGCCAAAAAAGTGTAATTTGGCTTTTTTTCATTTGGTCTCTTTTCATGTACGCGAAAGCTTGAGTGCGATAGACAGAATGCTGTTATGAAATGTTTTAAATACTTAAAACTGTGATTAAGCAGTTACCTTATTGCTTATCTCATATGACTCTAAAATTTTAATATTTAACATGTAATTAAAACCCTATATCTGACCAATGGCGTAGTGGTCAAAATACCGTCTTTCATGCAGAAGGTCTTGGGTTCAAACCAGGGTCAGATCACATCTAATAAAAAAAATATCGTAAAATTGTATAATTATATTGTAAAATAAAATAAGATTTAATAAAAATATATAGATAAATCTTGTGTAAGATAATAGATGGCGCACAATAAAATTAACATTTGTGTATTTTAATCTTATACAATAGCTACAGCCGGATAATCAACGGCTTAGTGAATATAACGATTAAAGAAGCTGAAGCCTAGCCTATATTAGTCCAGTTTTAATTTACTTGGTGAATGTCTTATACGCCTCAAAGGAGCGGAAAAGGGGGAAAAAAATTCAAAACCCTATAATTGTTCGATCAACTATTTCTTTCTTTAATTTCTCTATTTTATTTTTAAGCTGTTTTAGTGTGGATTGAATAAATAAAAGCGAAAAACAACAAAATAGAATATAAAAGAAGACAACAGAAAAAAATGTGACAATAAAAAGAAACGACAAAAATTCATTGAAAAAAAAATATATACGTACCCTTAAAAACTAAATTATTTTGCTTAAAGGCAAGTTAACAAAAAAGAACATCAAAAAAATGGGGGATCACTAGCACTAAAAAAAAACATCTTCCAATTTTATTATAATTCCATTTTAACTTAAATCCTCACTCCAACAACCCCGTTTTTATATTTTAAATCATCATAGAGTCTAATAGCTTGCGGTTTGTATCCCATTCATTTCACTTTACTTTATTTGTGGTTAGATGGTTTTTTTTTTTGCCAAAAATTTTTGTACGTATTGAATAAAATTGCGAAACTAATATAACCAATGTCTATATATATATACAAACATTTATACGTATATATATTTATATAATATATATATATATATAAACATTATATGTACTGAATTGGAACAATTTATAATAATAATATAAATATAAATATATATATATATATATATAAAATGAATATAGAAATTTTTTGGAATGGTGGGTAATGTCTATAGGGTGTTGTGAGAATTAGTTTAATATACATATATATATATGTACATAGGTATGTGTATATATATTATAAGTTATATTAGTTGCATGAGATTTTAGTTCTGTGCTAAAAGTAGTTTTATGCTTTGAATTTTTGATATTTTACTTTTGATTTTAAAAAGGTTAAAAAACAACATAGGGTTACCAAATATCAAGTTACCTCTTTGAGAATTATGTAACAAATCTGAAATTAGATCCGAGTAATTTAAAACAAAAGAGTATTGAACACTATCTAGCTTTTTTTAATGGTATTTTCTAATAGAATACTTAAGCTACTTTTTTTAAGTCCAATGAAACAATGAAACGTATCAATTGATGTTTTAATTGTATATCCTTCGAAGCTTTATATATTCGGCCCCTCTGTAATAACTGGTATAGGAGATAAATAGTAACTAGAAGTCCGGATTTTTTAATTAATTTGCAGTCTTTAATCAAATTATAGATTTTATAGTAAAATTTTCGTTACTCTTCTCATAGAAACTCCTGGCAAATCCATTGAAGATTTTTTTATTTTTTTTTAAACTCCTTTAAGAAATATAGGGTTATCACCACATCTATTTAGACAAAGCTTCAGTATCTTTAATCGTTCTATTCACTGAGCAGGTGAGTACTCAGCTGTAGCTATTGCATAAGATTATGAATACACAAATGTTCATTTTGTGCGCCATCTATCATCCTACACAAGAATTATTTACATATTTATATTAAATCTTATCTTATACGATATTAATTATTACGATATAATTATACAATTTTACGATATTTTATTATTAGATATGAACTGAAGGCGGCTTCTTTACTACTACATCATTGGTCAGATTGTTCGAAGAATTACCTCTCACAAAAGAATTAATTTTAAATTCATTGAGGTCTTTTGTTTCATTTAGTAAAAGCATATGGTAGAGTGGTATATAAATTAAATACTAAATACATAAATGAATTTATCCTGGTGAAATATAGTTTCATTCCCAAAAAAAAATTAGAATATCTATTTTATTTATAGGATATTCCGGATCAGGTTAGAAGAATCGATTAATAGGCTATGTATTTTGCTAAAGTTAAATTAAATAAAAGAATATAAGATTTAAGTTGACAAAGTATTAGATTTTATTTAATTTTTGTTTATTTTTTTTATGATGTTTTTGAATGAATTTCAAAACAGGGTTATTACGAAAATTGTTTTTAATAACAAAAATCAAAATACTAATTAACGAGGAAGAGTGTAGTAGAGTAGACTGTGTCAACTCTGGGATACCCGTATGACCGTAACATATACATTATATCATCCGGTTAATTACTTTTGGTAAAATTTCAAACATACAGCTTTATTAAGTTTAGTGGAATACTCATATATAAAAGAAGGAGTTGTATGGCAGCTACTGACGGACGGACGGACAAACATAGCTAAATCGATTTATTTTTCGATTCTGATCTGATCTATACACTTGAGCCTATATCTACCCCCCCCCCCCCCCCCCATCTCCTTCTCTGCGTCACAAACTTAATGGCAAATTTATTATACCCTTTGACTATATAGTCATACGGGTATAAAAACTTATATTGTGCTCTATCACTGGAGTTCTACGAAAAATATTAAAATTTAAGAATTAGTATTGGCTCCAAAGCTAATAAATTTTAAAAGAAGCCTCCACAATTGTAGTATAAACTTTAATTCGATAAATTTAATTGTTTTGTTAACTTGTGGCTAGTGATCCCAGTTATACAAATATATATACAAATATTTTGCACGATTTACTTTGGTTCTATTCTGGTCTCTTTGAAGAGATCTTACAGTGGGAGATTTCATATACATAAACTAAATATTTTTAAAGCTGGAGTAAAATTAAAAAATTTTAAAAAGTACCTATAATTAAATAATGTACAGAAAACTCATTTTATTGAATAAAGTTTTTAATTCTTTAGTTTCATAACTGCTATTTAGCAGTAATATTTAAGATTTAATTTTACAATCATTTAAAGTTTATTTATATAAAATGATACAGAAAATATTCTTTTGTTTATTTTAAGAAAATATAAGTTTAAAATAAAATTTCAATTTTTGTTTCATCTTTTGATAAAAAATAGGAAAAGAACGATAAATAATTTGCTTTTCTATTTATAAAATTTGAAAAAAGTTTTTCTTACTATTTTCTAAATCTATTTACTAGAATAAATTTAATTCTATTGTATTTCATTTGTTTGTGACTTTCTTTTCTTAAGATCTTTTTGTTGAATTTTATTGTTTCATTTAAATTGTACATTAGCATCTACATATGTACTTGTATTAAATACAAAAGTAAATAAATATATGTATTTTTTAAGTACAGTAGAGAATAAAAATAAATTAATTAATAATATATTTTTGGACTTAAATTATTTGTACAAAGTTTTTGTGGTAAATTACATTTGATACATCTAATTAATTTCTATCTGTTAATATTCAATTATCAAAAAGTGATTACATCGATTACATCGATGATTTTCAAACTACAGTTATTATTAAGTATAATATTATTATAAGAATATCCAATGTTAAAATTATGTGTAAGGGGACTACTTTGACCCAGAGCTGTATATTTTAAGTACCAGTAAAATTACCTGATACTCATTACTTAGTCAAAGTATTGTAACATTACTGGAATTGAAAATCATACAATTTTTAATTCAAACCCATAAAATTTTGAATCTTTAATTAACTCAATTATAAATTCTAATTATAGTATTTTGTACTTTATAAATGAAAATTTTTGCAAAACACTTTATACTAAAATACTATACTTGGAAAGTAATTGAATACTTTTTCTTGGTTCTTGTTTAAGTATTCCACGAAAATACTTAAATATCAAAAAATAATTACAAAAGTAATTAAACTTAAAATTTAATTATAATTTCTGGAAATTGCGAGTATTTTTACTTGATTCTTTTGCTTACTTATACATATTATAATTTTGTAAGCATTGAAATCTAAGTAATACTGATACTTGACAACGTATAATGATTACCACGTAATGGTACTTACAAATGTACTTGGTTATTAAATACTTAAATATTATTTTACTAAGTATTATACAGATCTGCCTTGAATTCTTTCACTAATTAACTAATTTCTAAAATAGATAATATTGAAAATTAATAAAAAGTATGTAGTTAGTGTTAATTAGAATTTCATTTATTAACGTTAAATATCACATTAAAGATTTACTCAATTTCGTATTTTATTGATGTCTCCCCTCTCAACAACCGGGTTCTGGAAGAAAGTACTTGTTATCAAAGTTTAATTATTAATAATAATTTCATGATACAGAAAAGCTAAAAATATCTGTAAACAAGTTAAATTGAATCCCCTTTTCATAGTGCAATTAAATAATAAAATTTATTTTAAAATTTCGTCTAATTTTATGTTCATAACTGTATGATCATAAATTCTTATACTGTTTAGCCATTTTTATTTTCTATTTATACTCTCTGTCTTATTTAAGAAGCATTAGAATTGATTATATTACAAAAAAAAAAAATATATATATATATATATATATATATATATATATATATATATTTAAAAAAACTTAACAATAACAAAAAATTGTTTGGCAAGGATAACAAAACAAAGTAAAAGATCTTTTTACAAATTTTATAAAATTTTTTCTGGGTTTTGTGTTTTTGTTTACTGTTTTTCTGTCCTAAATGGATAGATTTATGTATTTATTTTGTTTTTTTGTAGGAGATTTTGTATTAAATAATATACAACATATATTGAAAAACACAAAACCAAAAAAACAAAGCTAAAAACCAAAAAACAAAACAGTATTATAAAGATACTTTATCCTTTTTAGATTCAAAAAAATTTACCGCCCCCTTTCCCCAAAATATAATTGTACATATAAGCTTCTAAATTCCAGTAACCCCATTTATCCAACTATATCTATCTATCCAACTATATATACATATATATATATAAATATATATATATTTATAGTTGTATATATATACAAAATATCTAAAGTCAGTATTAAGAATTATATTATATATAGGATTGTCACAATTTAAATTGCTGATATTCTGTCTTTTTTTTTTAATGTTATTGTTATAATTTTCTTTCTCTTTTCTACGTATTTTTTCTATCTCTTTTATGCCTTGTAAAGAAAAAGGATTTTGTTTTTTTTTTGTTTTTATGTTTTTGTGCCAAAAGAGCGTGAAAATAAGAAAAGTGAATGTCATTCTAATAGGAAAACGATATAAATTTATTTATTTATTTTCTTTTCCTTTCCTTTTTTTTTTTTTTTTTTTTTGATTTTCTTTTTCTATTAAAATACAGTATCCTTGACAGTTTTATATATTTATGTGTATGTTATTGGAGGCAAAAAAAAAAAAATGTAGGAAAATGTAGAAAATAAAAAATATTTATATATGTTTAAATGAAAATTTACATTTGGATTAGAATTGAAAAAGAGAAGAGGAACAGAATGTGTGTGTTGGAATGGAACAATATATTAGGTCTACCAAAAATTATAATTCATTTTTTTAATTTCAAGAAGTAGTAATAGATTTTTTTTTGTAATATTGAAAATTTCGAAAATATCTGACCGATAGCTCAGTGGTAAAGTGGCGGATTTTAAATCGAAAAGTCTCGGGTTCGAACCCTAGGCGGATCATATCTTATAAAAAAAATATTTTATCTATATTACAATAATTTAATATTAAGTCCAAATTTCAAATCGGCAAAGGATTAATATTATCAGGCAATATTTAAAATTGTTCGGTACTACAAATAAATAAATAATAAATTTCGAAAATCTTTCAAGAAATGAAATGCAAAATTCGTCCAAGTAAAAGGACCTAAAAACGATTACAATACAATAACCTCTGATCGTCAATTAAAATTTTATAATAAAAAGAAAGCGTCTAATATCTTTGTTTATTTATTTTTTAAAAGATTTGTATAATATCTGAAGTTATTTTTGAGAGATATTAATTAGAACAAATGGTTTAATATCTTAGATTTAAAAATAATAGAAGAGCCAGATATTGTATAGGTATAATAAGAGTTGGTTACATAAATCAAAAAATTATGAATTATTCCGTCTCTTAACATCAAGTCGTAAAATGATTACTGTTATTTACTATTATAAGAACACTTGTACTTTAATAAAAAAGTTGTCATATATAATATTTGTTTTAATTTGTAATCATTATTAGTTAAATATATATATGTAGATTTTTTAAAAAAAAATATTTTTTGGAATAGTCGCGAAGTCTATTGCTATAATGATCCATCTTAAGTTAAAGTGATTGAAAATATTTGGAAAATAATTGAATACTTGAAAAATAATTGCAATCTTGATACTAAAGTACTTCTTGGTAGTAGTTTTTTTTTTTTTTTTTTTTATTCCTTTTCCACTCCTTTAAGGAGTACTATAGGGCGTTCAGCAAGTTTTATTTTAAACTAGGCTTCAGTTTCTTTAATCATAATATTCACTAAGCCGTTGATTACTCGGCTGTAGCTATTGTATAAAGTTATGAAATATTAAGGCACAAGTTTTAACTTTGTGCGCCATCTATTATCTTACACAAGAATTATTTATATATTTTTATTAAATCTTATTTTATATTACGATATATACATATTACGATATAATTATACAATTTTACGATATTTTTTTTTTATTAGATATGATCTGACCGGGGTTTTGAACCCGAGACCTTCCACATGAAAGGCGGCGTCTTTACCATTACGCCATTGGTCAGATAGTAGTTAATTACTCGAAAATACTTAATTTTTAAAAAAATAGTTAAATGTTAATTAAACTGAAAAAATAATTATAATTTCTGAGAATTGCAAGTACTTTTACTTGATTCATTTACTTGTACTTAAAGTTTGTGAGTATCGAAAAAAACTCAAAAGTTTTAATTTCTGGGAATTACAAGTACTTTTACTTAATTCTTTTACTTGTACTGAAATTTTTTAATTATGGAAATCTAAGTAATTCTGGTACTTGACAAAATAATGAGTATCAAGTAATTGTACTTACAAATGTACTTGAGTATCATTTTACTGAGTATTACACAGGTGCGCTTACACCGATGTGTACAGATGTGAGAATACCAAAAATTTAAAGTATTTTTGAAAAAACCCAAAAAAATCAAGTACTTATAGTAATTAAATAGATATTACAAAAAACTATTCTAGACGCTGGTAGACTTTATTTTTATAAAAGGGTATTTCAATTCTTTTAAATATTTTCTTCGGATGTATTTCTGTATATTATTTTGTATTTCTGATCAAATAAAAAGGACGAGTTGAGAAAATTATAAAAAAAATACATATATATATATATATATTCGAATTGATTTTTTTTTGATTTGTTATTTTGTAGTTTAGGAAAGCGTGAAAATAATAATAATATTAGTATAAGAAAAAGAAAAAAAAAAGAAGGAAAAAGAGAGGTGAAAGAAAGAGAAAACAAAAGAATTATTTTTTTTGAAGGATAAGCTTCGTGACTCTGGCTTTAGGCTATTTCTGTTAGGTTTTTGTTTTTTTTTTTTATTTTCGTTCAATGTTCGATAAAATCAAATTATTTGTGGGTATTTTTTTTTTTCGATTTTATTTAGACTTTATTGGATTTAAGTGTTATTTTATGGTTTTTAATATAATTGGATTTTTTGAATTGTTTTCTAGTTTTTTTGTTTTTTTGCCTTTTATTACTAGGAGAAAATAAAAATATAGTTAAAAAAAGGAATTTTATAGTTTTATTTTTTTTTCAAAGTTTTCAAAATGATTGTTTATATGTTCATTTAAATGGTCATTTATTGAATTTAATAAAGTTACAATATTGATAATTTATTTAGAATATAATCTTAAATTAAAGTTATTGAAATAATGTGGTATATTCGTGGTGATAGAGAAATTTAATGAGAAAATTAGTGAAATAATTGTTAATATTAATTAATTGAAATAAGAAAGGAAGGAATAGTTATGAAACTAAATAGTAGTCGAATGCTGCAACATGGGTACAGTTAAATTAAATTGATAAAATATTAATATCAGGAGTGGAAAAGGACCTGAATTTATTAGTAGGATCAGACAACATTTCTTGAAAGTTTCAATCAATTAAAAATTGGATGAATGTACATATATTCTAATACTTTATTTAACCCGTATAGGATTTTTCAACTAAAAAGCTGGAATAACCATCAAACTGGGTGGCACAGTGGTTAGAAAACGCCCGGGTTCGAATTCCAGTGAAAGTGAACAAAATTCTCTGGTTTTCGACTCGACTCAGCTACTATTCACCATTGGGTTCGAATTAACAGCTTCATCAATAATTAATAATTATATATCTTTAATAAAAAATGCATTAATATAATATTATAAACAAATACAAATTATAAACAAAATAATTCAATTGAGTAATAAAACTCACAGATACAGAATATAATATAACTCAAATACAAAATATTACATTATAAACAAAAGTAAAATTGTATCTATTGAATATCTAAGATGTTTTTAAATGTTTAAAGGCCTAGGCCTATCTCATGTTTAAATTGTATGTGGATTTAATTAAGATCAATATTCTAATAACACGAATATAATATGACCCCCTATTCCAACATGTTCCTATAGTATAGACAGGCTTATTAGCCTAACAGTTGAAAAGTTAGCGCTTAAAAAGATCTTCTGGTTTTTAAAAATTTAATTTAATAATTTTTTTCATTGATATTAAAATAAAGATGTTAAAATTTTTTTCAATCATCTAAGGTTTTGGTAAACTGTTTATTGTAATTTTATATTAATAACTAATAATCGTTCCTGATGGAATCATTTAAAAAACACCAAACCCATTTTTATATTAATAATTTTAATTCTTAAAATAAAAAAAATATCATTTAAAAATTTCATTAGAAAGCAATTTTAATAAACTTTTTAATTTGGCATATAAGTAGTTATCAAATAAACTATTCATAAAATTAAATGATAAAACTAATTAAAATATCAAAATATTTAGAAATTTTCCATAGTTTTTAGGTAATTATTTTGGTTTTTACGCCTATATGAAGGAAAAAACCAAAATGGAAAACTTAACGGTTTCTTTTAATTATATATGTATAAAATATTTTTATGATTACTTTGGCATCATATCAAAAATATAAATTCTTAAGTAATTAAGTAAATTAAGTACTTATTAATGAAGAACAAATTTTTTTTAATTATGTGTAAATATTTAAAATTTACATATAAGTATATATATATAAAAATCATTAGAATATTATTATTTGTATCTTTTCTTTTATGATCACATCATATCATTTATTCAACCTGTAAAATGTATTGAAAACAATCAGGTGAAAAATGTTTTATATGTCATTTTAAAAAGTGCGTGCTAATTTTATAATCTAAACAATTTTCTAAAATTTCTTAAGTACATATCAAAAAAAAACAAATTAAATTATTAAGATTTTTTAATGTTCTGTTCTGCAATAGGTGAGTAGTTAAACAAAGTAGCAGGGAATATTGTATAATAATCATTAATTTAAGTACATATTGCAATTTTTTTTTTATTAACAAGATACTGTATTTTTAGTTTTCTATTAGAATAAAAATTATTTTTAAAGAAATTAGTGGAATTAATAAAAACGAGGAAGAGTGTGGTAGAGTAGACTGTGTCAACTCTGGGATACCCGTATGACCGTTATATAAACATTATATCATTATTATTATAAACATTCTATTCTTTTGGCAAAATTTCAAACATACCAGCTTTATTAGGTGTAGTGTAATGCTCATATAGAAGAAGGAGTTGTATGGCAGCTACTCGAACCCTCTGCAGTAGACCAAACAAATTTTGCAGTAATTTTGGCCATTACACTAAACTATTTTTGGCAAAATTTCAGACACTCAACTTCAAAAGGTATAGAGTAATGCTCATATAAAATAAGAAGTTGTATGGCAGCTACTCGAACTCACTGCAACAGACCAACCAATTTTTACAGAAACTTTGACCATAAAACTAAACTACTTTTTCCAAAATTTCAGACACGTAGCTGTAATAGGTACAGAGAAATACTCATATAAAAAAAGTTGTATGGCAGCCACCCGAACCCATGGACCAAAATGGCTGGATTTAAATAGCGATGTCGGCTATTTTATGGGTATTCTATATCTGGGAGTTATATTATTCAATTACATTATTTGTTTGTATTGTATATTAATATTTTTTTTTTTAAAGATATATAATTATTATTTACTAGCTGTTGGCCCGTCACAGAATGACGGAAGGTCAGTTGAAAGAAGAACTTTTTCTAATTAAGAACTATTTCTAATTTAATTACATATATTACATAAACATATATTATATATCAATACCATTTTCTTAAATAAAATGGTAACCGTTGCATTCTACGTAATACAGACTATGCTTCAATTCTAGTTATGTACAAAAAAAACAAAAACTTATATGTTGTTGTATCTAAAAATTTGAAGATGAATAATTTATTTAGTCTACCTTTTTTATGTTTTGAATTTGATAAAATTTTGGGGCTGTTAGTTCAAATCCCTTCTTGGTGAAATGTTTTTTTAATTTCAATTAATATTTTTTTTTTTATTCAATTACGTACTTTTTAAAATTAAGTTCGATAAATTTGTGTTAATAAGAGATGTGAAATAGATTTATTTTGTTTCAATAATGATTTATTTCTCCAACTATTAATGTTTTGTATATACATTTTTAAAAAATGTTGTTATACATTCTATATTGTTTCCTTTGTTTAGATTCAAATCAAAATACTTGTTTGAAGGCTAACCGTTCTATAATGTACTTATTCAACATGCTAAATAATGTATCTATTTATATGTACGTGAAATTGTATTAAATAAATGTTGATTTTTGAATTGAGTTTTGCATTATCAAATGCAAATTATAAATTTTATTTGAAATTTTTTTAATATACCTAACCCTAACTAAGTTTAAAATCTATTTTGTCTGGTTTTTATGGTGCATTGAACTCAGAGGTATTGTATACCTGAACCCACTTTCCCAACCGCCAGTTGTTACATAATTTTTTTCCATTTTAACTTTTAAATAGATAAATAATTAAAAAGTTATGAAGGAAGGGATGAGAGATAGATGAGGTAGAGTTGAGAGCGAGATGAGGGGAAACTTTGAAATTACTTTAATACATTTCTTGGTTTATTTGCTTAAGCAAATCAAGCAATGCATCAAAGCATACATTGGGCTTTCGCCCTTATTTCAGATATTTACTGAAAATTATTAAGACCAACTACACAAATGTTCTTGTGAAGCATTGTCTTCTTAATTTTTATTGACAAAATGTCTTACTATATATTTAAAATTTCCAGAAAATCTTCTGTGATTTTTAAAACTGAAATGAAATTTTTCATAAACTAATAAGTAAATTTTATTTCAAAAAAAAATTTTTTTTTTTTTATTAAAAATAAATAAAATATTTTTTGGCCTGCTTATGATAATTTATGATATTTTATTTTCTAAAATAAAACACATCCAACAAAACGTCAATATTTTATTTTTTTATAATTGAACACATCCAACAAAACACATTTAATTGAATGCGTTTGTTACACCTCATTCTAGACAAATATATTAATAATAATAAAATAATAATAATAATAATAATAATAAATAATAATAATAATAATAATAATAATAATAATACTCATATCTAATGTCGAAGTTGTTTAATTAAGAAGTTTAATGTTTTAAATAAAATAACTTTAGCTTTAAGGGGTGGGAAGCGCCCTACTTTATGGTGTGGTCGAATTGTATAAAACCCAAATTCCACTTGTACTAAATAGACACAATTAAAGGAAATGTTGAATTTTCTAAAAATAACTAAATAATAAATGAAAGTTCAAATTTATAATATCCAATAATCAAAAGAAATATACGTTTTATTGGAAAAATGGTGGTGGAAAATTTAGATGCTTAAAAAATTATCTGAATGAATAAATGAATGAAAATATAAATAAAGTTTAGATCATAACTTTCAAAATATTTACAATAAAGCCAGGTGGTACCAATATAGTTTTTCTAGGAAAGTTGGAAAAAAAAAAAAATTAAAAATTTCCAAAAGGATTTTCAAAAAGAAACTTTAAATCAATAAAATTTTATAAATTTTTTAGAAAAAAAAATGGATATTTAAGAAAATTTAAAATAAAAATAAAATTAATAGAAAGGTCAATAAAATAATTAAAATTTATTACCTACAGATTTTGATTTAATTTTTTATATTGATTATGAGAAAATAAAACACATCCTAAAAGTCTGCAATGTGGGTAGGATTATACAATCTACATAAATTTCTTTCATTCGTGTTCCACAGAATTTTTATTTATTTTTTGTTCAAAAAATTTTTCCATCAAAATAATTTTGATAATTTTTTTGCATATTTTTAGGAGACTTTATAATTGAACACATCCAACAAAACACATTTAATTGAATGCGTTTGTTACACCTCATTCTTGACAAATTTTTTTGCATATTTTTAGGAGAATTTATAATTGAACACATCCAACAAAACACATTTAATTGAATGCGTTTGTTACACCTCATCTTTGACAAATATATTAATAATAATTGATTATCTATTAATTTGAACCCAATGGCGGATGGTACCTGATTCGAGTCGAAAAGCAGACAATTTTTTTCACTCTCACTAGAATTCGAACCCGGGCCTTTCGCATGAAAGATCGGCACTCAACTACTATGCCACCCAGCCGTTGATAAATACTTCAAAATCGAATGATGTTTACGAAACGAATAGAAGTGAATCTTTAGAGTTATTGTTGACTTTCTACTCATAATAGATATCTTCAATAATGTTTGAGGGAATTTGTGATTATCTTTAAGGACTTCCGGAGATCAAAAATTGCAATTTTAAAATAATTTATATTGATCAAGGGGGTATCAAAATGACTATATCACCGGCTTTTCAAATTAAAGGTTTCGGATCTAAGTCCTGTTCAAAAAGTTTTAAAATCTAATTCTTTCTTTACTTTTCTTTCAAACATCTTACTCTTAAAAATATATGGGATTCTTGTATAATATAATAAAAAATGGCGAACAAAATATAATATTTGAGTATTCAGAATCTTATGTGCAATAGCTCCTACAAAGTCATCAACGACTTACTAAAATGACTATAGTCGTTAATTACCATGGTGACTAAGTTCCGACTTCTGTCATTTAAGTAAATCGATTATTATTTGGTTGAAGCGTTATTTAAATGACTAAGTAAATGCCTTATCTATTTAGGAAGTCGCAAAGAAAAGCAATTTTTAAACCAATAAATTAATTTAATTCAAAAAAACTATACTAATTTTAACATCAAATCAAATGAATCTGATATACAGTTCGTTTAATCATTTAATTAACTGTTTTCTTTTTATTATTTAAATGTTTTTTTTTCAAAGAAATCAAATTAAAACTGTCCTTAACTGTTAAGTTATTAAAATTAAAAAAAAAAAAACAACAAAATTTTTAAACTACTAATTTTATTTAATAAATTACTGATACATTATCTTAAATAGTACGTAATAATAAAAATATTTATTATATAAATTTTTTAATATCCAAGAAATATAACTAACAACTATATATACATTATCATCATTATCATTTATTATTATCATTTTTATTAAATATTATATCATCATTATAATCGTCATCAAGATCATGATCGTCATCAACAGCAGCACCCCTTCAGGTGGTATTAACAAGGTGAGGCATTTCAGTTATTCGCCTATTAAAAAATATTAACAATAAAATGTTTTGGTTTTTGTTTTTTTTTTGTGTTGTCTTTCACCACATCCTAAAATCTACACATGTATAAATACTTATATAAAATACTTAAGATAATGATAACATATTTATGATATGGTAAAGAGAATATGAGACAAAAGATTATAACTTAAAACATGGTATGAAAGGGTATTTATTGGCAAAACATAAGAAATCCTATTCTCCTGCAATGAACCACCAATTCACTTTTTAATATAAAAAAAACATATATGGAACTTATCAGAAAACTTTGTTTTTTTATGAAACAGTTCAACAACCATCAATGCATTGAAAATTAACATGATAATGAAGACGTTTTTAAATTGATGATGACGTTGTTGATGATTATGATGATTTTATTCTTTTTGTTTGTTATGATTATGATTTTATTTATGTGTATAAACGGTGCCCTAAATTAAGGCACTGCGAAATAAAGCCGCCGGGTTGTTAATTCAAATTTAATGAGTTGGAACTCAAATCAGAGGTATTCCCTTTGTCCAAAATTAAAAACTACATAATAATTTTACATATAAACTACATTTATACAAACTATACATTTAAACCTGATTTTATAACCAAAGTCTTGCATACATTAATTCATAAATATTCTGGAAAAAGCGTCAACTCTGATTTTTTAACCAACTTATATATGCTTCCTAATATAGAATCTCGCACAGACAAATGTCAATACGTCTGATTTGACATCTAATATTTTACTAATTAATTTAATTTTTTTTCAGGTTTGAATATTACAAAAATGAATTTTAACACGTATTTAATGAAAAAAAATAACTTGGGGCTTTATTTCTCAAGAAGTCGAAGATTCAATTGAAAGAGAAACAACACCCCAGGCTTATATTTCTCATACAAGCCGTAGTTCAACTCCAAATAGAAATCAAACCTCGTGGCTTTATTTCTCAATTACTATGACAAATAATACTTCAGAGCGTATTTCTCATTAAATGGGAAATATTACCCCGGTTGCTTTATTTCGCAGGGCCTTATGTCAGGGCACCGTATAAACTTATGTAGAAAGTACTAAATGATAATGAACTTCGTCTTTCAATTTAAAAATTTAACTTTTTTTTTTTAGAACAAATTAAAATACTGTTCTACATTATTTTTTTTAAAGACTAAACCATATTATATAAATTTTATACCGGTATATATATATATATACATAATTTATCAAGTGAAA
Source organism: Dolichopus griseipennis (assembly GCA_963082915.1). Taxonomy (NCBI): domain Eukaryota; kingdom Metazoa; phylum Arthropoda; class Insecta; order Diptera; family Dolichopodidae; genus Dolichopus; species Dolichopus griseipennis. The sequence goes on from OY720445.1 coordinate 61,343,900, forward strand.
GGCGACATGATGTACCAAATTTTAAATAACAAGATAAATATAGGGAATCATTGAAGAATATTGAAAAAATTTTTAATGGAAATTATGATAAAGAACATATGATAATAAATTGATATACAGGAAAATTAATGTGAAAAAAGGGATTGAAACTAACATTGATTGTTAAAAAGTTATTACTTATTATTACAAAGGTTTAATTATGTTTACCCTATATAGGATAATGATAATAGAATTATGTTTAAATATTTAATGTGATCACAAAAAAATTAAAATAATTATTCGATTGGAAAAGTATTGGAGACGTTCAGAAATTTAAAAAAAAAAATGAGGAAGATTATAGTTGCTCTTGTCAACTTTTAGATACCCGTGCATATAGTGGGTATGATGTATAAAATAAAATAAATCATTAATTATTTCCTTTATTCTTTTATATTAAAAAAAAAAATTTGAAAGTGTAAAATAATTAAAAACAAATTTGACTCACCTTCCCCATAATTTTTGCTTGAAAACCATAAAAAAAAAAAAAAATTAGGCCCACCCGAAAAGTTGTTTCGAGTAATGTCCAACTTTGCCAAATAACTTGCTTTATTACTTTACTTGTCCAATTTCTATTTCAACCCCGTAATTTCATTAGATTCACAGTTATCGAATTAACAATTTTGTATTAGTTTTGAAGACATTCATAAATGCAAAAAATTTGTATGGCAACTACCCGAAGCCTTGAAAATCACTTTATATAAATTATTAGCCGTTTTAGTTTTGGAGTTATCGTGCTTACAGATGGACGAACGGACAACACACATAGCTAGATCGATTTACTTTTGGATGCTGAACCGATACGTACATTTGACAATATATATAGCTCGTCTAGATTGATGCGTTATAAACGGAGGAGCAATTTTAATATACTTGTGGCCTTATTTGTGGCCACGGGTATAAAAAATATGAGGTTTTAAAGTGACGAAATTGGGAATTGCATAAACCGAATTCTTATTAACTAATTAAAAGTTAAGGTGTATGATAATTCATTGCAATCATATTAAGTAAAATTGTAAATAAATAAAAGTATTAGAATCGTAAGTTTTGAAATGTACAAAAATTTGATAAATGATACTAGATATTATTTATATTATTTGTTATATATTGACATTTCTTAGGTTACAAGACTAAAATATTCTACAATATTGATGCAATATTGAAATTTAAGATAAGTTATAATTAAAACTATAATACCTATTTATATAACATTAATTAAAGGGGCCTTGGTGGTGTAGTCTGTAAGCATTTGGCTTATTAACCCAGGGAGTTCGGATTTGATTCCCGGTCAGTTTATACAACATTTAATTAAACCATAAAAAGGGGAGCGTTCCATAAATAAATAAACATTTGCTAATACATGGGAACATTATAAGTTACAACACATAACTTTAAATTGGGTTGGATCTAAAATCTCGGCTTAGTAAATCCCTTTTCACAAAATCTCGTTTTAGAAAATCTCGTTTTTTATAGAAAAATCTCGTTTTTTAAGAAAATCTTTTTTTAATTGAAAAATATGGATTTTTGAGTTGGATACAAAACCAGAATTCTCAGCTTTTTCCAGAATATAAAAAAAGGGATTTTCTAAAAACAAGATTTTCTAAAACGAGATTTTCTAAAAACGAGATTTTCTAAAACGAGATTTTCTAAAACGAGATTTTCTAAAAACAAGATTTTCTAAACGAGATTTTCTGAAACGAAATTTTGTGAAAACGAGATTTACTAAACCAGGATTTCCGATCCAACCCCATTTAAAGTTATGTGTTGTAACTTATCATGTTTCCATGTTTAATTAGCAAATGGTTATTTACCATAATTAAATAAAGAAGTCACAGTGTTACAAAATAATTATCTTGAATTTTTATGTTAAAAAATAAGTTCAGTTATTATCATATGACTCTTGTTTTTATTTTAAAGGTAATTTTAAACAAAACAATTACCTTAACATAATGTGAACCGTTTAAAATTTAATAATTTCAATTTATACATCAACTTTTTTTAAATATAAAAGAGAGGAAAGTAACTAAACTGTATTTAAGAAAAGTTTTTATATTACTTATAATAAGTCTTGCTTTTTTTTTTAAAAAATTATCATCATCATTATCATCAACTTATGTAATCATTAGCATCAATTTTTTTTGGAATAATTCCATCTATATAGAGCAAACTTTAACCAATATATAGTACCAAAATACACATTACAACATGCAAAATGAATAAGTTGATTGTTTTGATTGTCCCATATATATAAGGAAGGTGCCTTCTAATATTCTTATATCTCTTTTACATTTAATTCATACGCAGTTTTTTTAATACCTTAAACTTAATGGTTTTAAAGTATAATGCTTGAAAATTGCCGTTAAGTGACTTTAGCTTTAACATCCAATATAAATTAATGATATTTAGGTATATACATGTAGTTATAATAATTTTGTTATTGTTGTTGGCCAAAGGATCAAAACAAGATTCTTTTTGAGAATCAAAAAAAAAGCCAAAAACAAAATTTTTAAACCATGTAAGTTTGTATAAGTAGTAAGTATATAAAAAAAAATTTACATTTTTGTAAATACGTTAAGGTACAAATGAAAATAAAATTAAAAATAATTATTCAATACAATAATAAGATATCTATTTAATTTATGCGAGTAACAGATAATATGGGGCCTCGGTGGGTTAGTGGGTAAGCATTTGGCTTACTAATTGAGGGGGTGCGGATTCGATTCCCGTACGGGTCATGCATTTTTTATTAAAAAATTCTGTACAAATCTCCATGGTGACCAAATATAACTTAAAATATATAGAAATATATAATATAAACAAAATAAATAATGTTACTTATTAATTAATAGAAAGTATTGAAAGTGGGTGAACAACGGGCCACAAGGCTATCCCAACATGTAAGCTCCCATACCAAAACAACAACAACAACAATAACAACAGATAATATATATTAAAGTATAGATTAAAAATAAATTAAACTATGATTAAGTGAATAGTTTATAAATAAAGTTCGGGATTTATAGTACTTATTAAATGATTAGTTTTACCAAAAGCTGGCTATAAGTTGTTTAAGGAGTAAAATACACTATATTATATTCAATTAAGCTTGGGTTTAATTTTAAATAATTTTGTATCTTCAGTTGTTGGTTAATCGGCTGCAAGTATTGTACAAGACAATACAATGTATACAACCATCTATTATCTTAGACAATAATTTTATAATTTTATTTTAAAATATAATATACACGAATTTCTTATCAACTAGCTAAGGAACTAAGGAAGTTTATTAAAATATATTCAATATGGCATCCATAGTCTAATCTACTTCAACATTCAAAATCCAAATGAAATCACAGAGATCTAAAGTAAAAATGATTCTTAAACAAAATATATATACGTATTATTTGCAGAGCTGACACTTCTGTATTTTTAAATAGTTTACGAAATAAGTTCAGATTTATTTCAAAAGGTAAATCATTAGTTTTACTACAAGCTGGGCTTATTAGCAGTATGAGTAGTATAGGACATACACCATTTAAGCGATTTAAATTAAGCTTCAGTTTCATTAAAAATTATTTTTACTAAGTTGATGATTAGTATAGACTACAAATATTGTATAAGATTTATTTTGTGTGACATCTATTATCTTACACAAGACTTCTATACCATACATGCTTATTAATTTAATTTGATCTGACAAGTGGTTTGAACCAGAGACTATCAGATAGAAAGATCAACGACATAATAACTGCACCATTGATCAGAATGATGAAATTTTAATAATGTGATCTCAATTGAAATATTATATATATAAGCTGCTTCTATAACAAATGAATGAAACCACTCACTCATTGACTTCGTATTAAAAAGATGAAGCACTTTTCGATGTGCTAGAGAATTGTGAAAAAAGGCATTTGATAGAGTTTAGCGTGTAACCATCCAGAAAAATCTGACATTTGAACTTTTCTATTTCGAAAGAGCCATTTTAGACTATTATAAATTGTATGGGGATTTCATTATCTTATAAGTTATAAAGGTATCATTAAAAAGATCTTAGCGAGCTTGACAATTTTTTTTTTGTGAGTTATTGTTCTATGTCGCTATGCATGGACGCGAAGACCGCTTATAGTCCCCTAAAATATTTGTACTTACTGCATATCTAAAAACTAATCATTCCATCGATTGAATTAAAATTAATAACTTAACATTAAAAAATCTATTTCATACATAACATAATATACAAAGTCCATTTATAACACCACTTTTTTTAAATTAAAAAAAAACTTAACTTCTATTTAGGAAATAAACGCATTAAAAAATTTTGCCAACATATTCATAATTTCTTGGAGCAACATCCGAAATTATCATATATATAAGATAAAGTTATTGATATTGAATGGATGATGATGTTAATGATAATGATCATCATCATTTATAATGATAATAATGATTATGATGATGGTTGTTTTAATAATAATTTTGTTTATTTTTTTTTTTTTTTTTTGTGTTCCTGTAGTTATTATTGTTTTTAAACTAGCAGTTCGCTTAAGGTTAAATCGCTTAATAAGATATTTACTTTAATGGAAGTTTTACAGAGAAAAAAAAATATGATTTTATGAAAATAAAAAATAAACTAAAGTTAAAAGAAAAAGAAATGAAATACTAGAGTTTAAATAATATTTTGTAGAAATTATACCTAAAATATTATTATTTAACTTTTTCGTGTTTATTGTTTGAAAAAAGTATTGTTATCTTGAAAACTTTTCTAAAATTTGATCAAATAGTATAACAGATATAATAATTATTAATTGTGTAAAATTCCATAAACGATTCACTTATTTATTAAACAAGCCATTACTTAAAAAAATTAAAGCCATGCCATGGCAATGTGGTAAGGATATGTGTATGTAAAACTGTTAAGTTTTTATTAATTTCTTATTCTGGATTACTAAACTGAAACCTGACGAAAAGATCCCATTCCAATTTTATATATAAGCTGGGGCAACAAGGCACCAACAACTTATCAATAATCAAATAATCAGGGCCCTATTGCGTCAACAACTTATCACTAATCAAATAATCAATAATCACTTACACTTATCATGAAAAGTCTTATTTGATTAGATGATAATTGATAGGCGATAAGTAGTTGGTGCAATAGGGCCCAGTTTTTATAGTATGTATCTTTTAATTATCAATACTTTATTAAGTTATAATAACATATAATGTTTTTTGTTTTAAAAATAACTTATCAAAATATTTTTATTTTATATTTGATAAGTGATTAGTACGATTGTTGTAATCCTACTAGGATCCTATACTTTTGCCAAAGTAATAACTTACTTTTTGATGAATATCAGGGGCGTATTGCACCAATCACTTATACACTTATCAAATAATCACAAAATAATTTTTTTGATAAGTAAATAATTTTAACTAATCAAAATTAATTACAAAATATGAATTATTATTAAAAAAATAGAATATATGTTTTGAAGTAATAAAAACTTATCAAAAACATTGATTGTTTAAGTTATAAGTAGTTGGTAAAATAGGGCTTAGGTAAATGCTAATTCCATACTTACATAATTTAAATATAAGAAGTCAAATGGTAAATACTTTTAGGTTAAATATAAATATTTTATGAAACGGAAGAAGATTGAAAAATTTTAAAATCTATTCGAAATTTAAAGATACTTTATTTAGATGTATCTTTTATAAGTTTTAACTGCATTGTATTCAATTTAAACATATGTATATGATTACAACAATATAAAAATTCATAAAATTAAAAAAAAAAAAACTTTTAGTGCCAGAAAGTTATTTTTTTACACTATATTATTAGTGTAAATAAAATTGTTTGTTATAAGAAATAAAAAAATAATTTTGTACATAATTTTAAATATAAAATTTTTATTAAAAAACGAGGAAGAGTGTAGTAGAGTAGACTGTGTCAACTCTGGGATACCCGTATGACCGTAACATATACATTATATCATCCGGTTAATTACTTTTGACAAAATTTCAAACATTCAGCTTTATTAGGTGTAGAGTAATGCTCATATAAAAGAAGGAGTTGTATGGCAGCTACTCGAACCCTTTGCAGTAGACCAACCAAATTTTGCAGTAACTTTGGCCATTACACTAAACTATTTTTGGCAAAATTTCAGACACCCAGCTTCATTTAGTGTAGTGTAATCCTCATATAAAAGAAGGAGTTGTATGGCAGCTACTCGAACCCTCAGCAGTAGACCAACTAAATTTTGCAGTAACTTTGGCCATTACACTAAACTATTTTTTGCAAATTTTCAGACACCCAGCTTCATCAGGTGTAGTGTAAAGCTCATATAAAAGAAGGAGTTGTATGGCAGCTACTCGAACCCTCTGCAGTAGACCAACCAAATTTTGCAGTAACTTTGGCCATTATACTAAACTACTTTTGGCAAAATTTCAGACACGCAGCTTCCATAGGTATAGAGTAATGCTCATATAAAATTAGAAGTTGTATGGCAGGTACTCGAACCCGTGGACCAAAATGGCTGAATTTCAAACTCGATTCCGTTTTTTGCATAAAAACGAATTTGTGAAAATTTCATAATCCTAGCTCCTTTACTTTTTGAGTTATCGTGATGACGGACGGACGGACGGACAGACGGACGGACAGACGGACAGACGGACGGACGGACATACATAGCTAAATCGATTTATTTTTCGATTCTGATCCGATCCATACACTTGAGTCTATATCTACCCCCCCTCCTTCTCTGCGTCACAAACGTAATGGCAAATTTATTATACCCTTGGACTATATAGTCATACGGGTATAAAAAAACGAACTTACCTTGTAAAATTCAAAGAGGTTGCTATTATATTTTGATTATAATTTCATTAAAAATTAAATATAATAGCCCTATGCATATAAAGTTATTCAATCTAAATTTAATATTATATGAACCAGATCTATATATCTATATATATATAAACATATGTGTAGTTATATTATTCACTTACCTACATACATATATGACTTATAAAATATATTTAAAGGATTGGAAAATTGAAGAATTTAATAATAAAGCGATAATTTGCGAATATTAAAAATAATGAAGAAATAAAATTAAATTTAACAAAATAATATGTAATTTTAAAATGTAATTTTATCAATAATTTTTATATTCTCCCATTATATATACAGTTTTAAATTTTTTTTTTTTTTTTTTAGAAAAAAGAAAATAAAATAATTTTCTTTTCAATATGTTTTCCTCATACATACCTATAACATTTCCTTTGGGGGGAATTTAATTTTGTTTACTAACCAATTTTTTTTTTTGTATCTTAAGATACTCTTATTAAATTGAAGAACAACATGGAATATTGAAAATATATGAAGGCGAAATCAATATTAATAATAATAGGTTTTAATAATTTTGGTAGAATTGAAATTTTTTTTAAGTAAAAAAAAAAAACATGGAATTGTTTTATATTAGAAAATTATGTTGTGATGTTTTAAGGCTATCATCATCATTATGATCATTGTTATTATTATTATTATTATTATTATTATTATTATTATTATTATTATTATTATTATTATTATTATTATTAATACATATTTTATAAAATTATATTATTTTTTTTTTTTCTTTATTTTTTTAGAAAATATTTAATATAATTATAATCATTATCATAATCATCATCATCATCATCACCATTATCATTATCATAAATTTTTGTATTTATCAGTATCTGTAGTTGCATATAACTAACGATTTAGTATCTAAAGATAGTTAGTTTAAATATTAAGAAATATAAATCAATGAATTTTGATGAAAATAATATTAACTTTTTTTTTTAGATAATTTATAAATTTGATAATATTTCAATCATTTTTAATTTCTTATTATTTATAATTAAATGTAAAGGCGGCTTGATGTTGTTAATAAATTAATTATGCATTTTTTTAATTAGAATTAAGGTAATTACTACAAATGATTTCTATGTGAAAATGTTAAAAATGTTAAAAATAGCAAAAAATCAATTGATCCATTAAAGAAAATCGAAGATAGTTTTAGTTTATTTTTATTTCTAAATAATCAGACCATTACAGTGGTTAGAGGGGAAAAGTTTCGTGTTGAAACCCTGGTCAGATTATATCTAATAAAAAATATATAATTTATATTTGATATCGAAATAGTTTGTATCATAATATAAAAATAAATTTATTTCCCACACCTGATTTTCTAACTTCAAGGCAGATTTTCTAACTTATCATATTGTATATGGTAGAGAACTGTAATAAATAAATTTTTATAAATTTGAATGTTTAAAACATTTGTCATCCTGTAATATATAATTTTTTGAAACTCAAAATATAATCTAAATTATAGGAGTAAATAAATAAGATAGAATCTTTTAATAGCCTCATAATTGTAATATTGAATAATATAACAATTATGAGGCTTTTTATAAAAAAAAATATGGGGCAGGGGTAAAATACAGGGTCATTATGATTTATTTTACCTTTTTTAATACACATTAATAAATTTAAATAGTAAAGTAATGAACTATTAATGAATCATAACTGAACCCATTAAATCAAATTGCTCAGCCAAATTGCACCAACCACTTATTACTAAATCACTAATAAAATAAAATTTATTTTGATAAATTAATGTTCCACCAAAATTTTATTTAATAACAACCCATTGAAGATTTAATTAGAAAAGAACATTAACTTATCAAAAAAACTACTATTTCATTAGTAACTAATTAATTGGTGCAATAGTGCCAAGGCCATTGTCATTATTTGATAAAACATTATTGCTAAGTTTAAGTAAATTTTTAGACGATAATAAATATACAGGATGTTTCCTAATTAAGTGCACTGCTATACACCACTGCATAGGTACTTATGAGTAAATAAATTTTGTGTTAATTTTGAAACTTTTCCATGTAACATCATAACGTAAATGTGGTTTTTTAAAATTTTTTTTTAAAATTTAAACATTTTTTAAATGTAGAAGCTAGCGGTTTTGAAACTTTAAAAAAATTTTATATAATAAACTCTTCTTGAATTTACTTAAAGTATTAATTAGAAAACAAAAGTTCAATAAAATGAACCATATCTTAAGATTTTTTTATACAAATTAAAAATATAAATTTTATTTTAATCTAGCAAATGTAATTATTGTTTCTTCAGTACTTACTATAAATTTAATAGTTGATTACTTAAAATGTAATTGAATTTGTAATTGAATATATTAATTTTAGAAAAACTAAACAATAAGTATACTTAGATAATGATTTGTTAAAATATTTAGTTAATATTAATATTTAATAAAATTGATATTAAATATTTATATAAATATATATGTTAATAAACTGTGTATATATCAAATTGTTCTGTAATATAACCTACAATAAATTACGAATTTAATCTTCAAATTAAACACAATTCATTTAAACATTAGTATAATGTATAATTTACATTTAGAAAAATTGAAATGTTTCTTTCACTAATTTATTTTTCACGTACATCTCATTATAACCTTTAACTATAATAGTCATATCATGTCATAATATCATATGATTTTGTACAAGTGTATAACATTTCATATAACAAACTATAATAGTCATAACCATCATTCGTTATCATTAAGAAATCATTCGTCAAGTCATAGCCATACGAAACGAAGTGTACATATCATATGATATCATACATACAAGCAAATTAAATTGAAAAGAAATTAAAGGTATAAGTAACTAATACTAAAATTAAAAATAATTTAAAAATTTTAGAATCAAACATAAAAAGGTAAATACTTATGTACATAAATTTTTCATAACTAAATGTTTATCTTTGACACTTTATGCATATGATTGGTTATATATGACAATTATAGTTAGGGTTATGATTTTGAATATCATATGTAATCATATAGAATATTTTTCAAAAGTTCATATGACATCATATGACTATTATAGTTGGGTTATGATTTTGTATATCATATGTAATAATATTGAATTTTTTCGAAAGTTGAGATGACGTCATATGACTATTATAGTTAGGGGGTATAAGATTATTTACAAAATCCATTTACGATATTGTGAAAATATAAGTAAATAAGTAGGTATAAATTTGATTCCTAAAATATAACTAAAACATTCTTTGTCCATATATTTAAAATTCTACTGAAATCATCCTTTTTGCATTTCATCGAATTTCTTTTACTATAATTCAGACAGAATATAACCCTATGACCTCAATTATCTTTAGTGATACATGGTGATTTACTTTATAATACAAAAAAAAATTGTGATCGTCCGTAACCTTGTTAACAGTCAAAATTATTTTTGAAATGTGATCGAATCCTTGTATTTAAAAAAAAAGAATCCTCTTCAAAAAAGTATATACATATTTATGTATAATAACTTAATAAGTGTATAAGTTTGTATTCCATTGATCTTCAGAATTTTTGTTAAACAAATCAATAAATTATATACCATTTGTGATGTTTTATTTTTAAATCTTGTATTTTCTCTGTTTATCACATATGTATATGGATGCAGTTAATTATTTGACCTTTTTTTACGATACTAAATAACTTCTGAACCTTTTTTTTTTTAAGTAAAAACATTTTATTCTAATGTGTTTTTAATAAGACATTTTTTTTAACACATATGCTAATCACTTTCTTTTGTGATATAAATATTGTGTTAAAAAACTTAAAGAGAAGTACTAATAGATAACGCCAATGAATTTGTACAATTTTTATACCCAGATAACTATAAGTCCAAAGTATACTAAATACTAAATAACTAAATGGGTATACTAAATTAGCCATTACGTTTGTTACGCAGAGAAGGAGGAGGGGTAGATATAGACTCAAGGGTATGGATCGGATCAGAATCGAAAAATAAATCGATTTACCTATGTATGTAAGTCCTTCCGTCCCCAGGATAACTCAAAAAAAAGGAGGTAGGGTTTAAAGATTTTCACAAATTCGTTTTTATGCAATAGCCGTCATCGCTATTTAAAACAAGCCATTTTGGTCCACGGGTTTGAGTACCTGCCATATAATTTCTTTTTTTATATGAGCATTAATCTGTACTTATTAAAGCTGGATGTCTGAAATTTGTCAAAAGTAGTTTAGGTTTATGGCCAAAGTATCTGCAAAATTTGGTTAGTCTACTGCAGTGGGTTCGAGTACCTGCCATACTACTTCTTATTTTACATGAGCATTACTCTACATCTAATGAAGCTGGGTGTCTTGAAATTTTGTCAAAAATAGTTTATGGTAATGGCCAAAGTTACTGCAAAATTTGGTTGGACTACTGCAGTGGATTCGAGTAGTTTTCATATAACTTCATATTGCACATGAGTATTACACTTCACCTAATAAAGCTGTATGTTTGAAATTTTGCCAAAAGTAATAAACCGGATGATATAATGTTTATATTACGATCATACGGGTATCCCAGAGTTGACACTGTCTACTTTACTACACTCTTTCTGGCTTTTTTGAAATGTTCATTGAACTGATGATATTGTATTGAATTTTTCTTAATTTCATTTAAATATATATCAATATATTAATTTGTTTCCTCATATTAATTAATGAATTGATTTATTGAATTGAAGAGATCATGAGAAAACTCTTATTAGTCATATATTCAAAAATAGAAAATATCTTTCCATTTTAATAAGAAAATGTTCTTTTTTTAATCTAAAATGTTGTTTTTAAAAAAAAAATTCTTAAGAAATTGATAAGATACTTAATATATTAAAGAAAAATAATTTGTATTTTAAATGAATTGGGATTAATTTAAAGGGTCAATTTGTAATTTAATCAAAAAGACTATAGCGATTATATTAATTCAAAAAACTTCAAACGCATATAGCTGAACTTATAAATTGAAGAAAATGAAATAATAAATTTATTTTTATTTGATTATCATGGGTTAGGTACAAAATCTCGCGTTTCAAAATCTCACATGTCAAAATCTCGTGTTTCATATTCTGGAAAAAGCGAATAGTCCTACCTAAGAATACAACCCTAAAATCCCTCCTAGTTATGAATCTCACATATACATAAATATATACACATATTCTATAATAGGGCGCACAATCCTGATTTTGTACCTAGTAAAAAATCCCTCCTAATTATGTTTCGTATACATATTTCAATATTAAGACATTAAATCACATTTTAAATTAGTGGAGGATGCCGCTTCTTCCCTCTGAATTATATTTTTGCATACAAATCCCCACTAAAGAATTTATATAGCAACACTTACTTTGAAACTTCGCTTCTAATTATATTTCCTACATTAATATTTCAACTATAAAACTTTAAGGTCTCTCGCCCCCAAGCCCACTATTAAACCAACCCTAAAATCGCTTCTAATTATATTTCCTACATATATATATATAGTATTTTAACTACAAGATTATAAAAAGCGCGAGATTTTGCATAACGAGATTTTGACACGCGAGGTATATAAAAGCACGAGATTTTAATACGCTGCCCGATTATCACAACATTATCAATATAATTATATATATATATTATGATTAGTTTTAATTATTATTTTGACGTTTTAAAAAAATTTTAAAAAAAACTAAAAATAATAATGTATAATTAATGTAATTGAACCATATTTTTTATAATTATATCAACTTCTTGGAATTAGTCTGATAATTTTTTATATTAAATACATTTATAAATTTTAATTATTTCATGCTTTTGTAATCTAATATATGATAATAATCTATAATATGAATAAAATCAAAAATGTTATTTATATTTCATTTATAGACAAGGATCCATACCATTTGGAATGTGATAAGGGAGTAAGAAATGCCTTATGGGAGGCGACGTGGAATCTGGCAGCAAATCTGTATAATACTGAGTAAATTATACTTAAGTACACTTGTAAATGCCATTACCTAATACTCATTACTTTGTCCAGTACTATTACGGTACTTACAAAATTTAAGTACAAGTAAAAGAATCATGTAAAAATACATGTAATATTAAATTTTGAGTTTAATTACTTTTGTGGATATTTTTTAATACTTAAGTACTTTCGAGTAATTATTAAGTAGCAACAAACATCAATAACTAAATTATTTTCTAAGTATTCAAGTATTTTGCAAATATTTTCATTCATAAAGTTAAAAAAAACCATTTTTCGGTTGATAAACTCTTTCCTTACTCACTACACCACCGCTAAGGTCCTTAGATAATTTAACTTTTAAATCCTAACTAACTTATTTAAAACTATTTTTCTGTTATTATTTTAGGGTAAATGTTTATATATATATACATATATATGTATATATATATATATATATATATATATACATGTATAAAAATATTGTAAGATTGATAAAAACAAATGCTTGAAAAAGTATCTAATGGATTTATTAAAACTTTACATACTTAAAAAACTGTTGCTATATTAAATTAAACTTCAATCCTTTAAATTTTTTTAATGAATTAAATTTAAAATAGTTGCCTAGGTGAATAGTACTTATAAATTGATAAAAAGTATTGAAAGTTAGGTCCCAACGGGTCGCAAGGCCTACGTGTTAGGATGGCACATGCTACCCCCCTTATCGAAACATCAACAACAATTTTGAAACAATATTAAAATTTAAAAATAGCAATTAATTAAAATTGTGATATATATACAAATATATTTATAAATTATAATAAATAAATTTTCAAGAGGGAATTTTTAATTAAAATTAATTTTGTAGAATTATTCTAATAAATTTTAAGATTTTTATCTTATAATTGGATTCATATTTTTTATAGAGTCTGACCATGCTGTAACTCTAGAAAAGTACAATTGACTTTGAATTGCATTGCACAGAGCCTGTATTGTCATAGACATACAGTCGTAGGTTAATCGGTTTTTTCTCTGATCCATTGCTCCATTAAAATTTCTTGATTTTCCGGGCTCAAATACACTTCAATACAAATTGGATCAGACCGTGACAGCATAACTTCCAGTTGCCGACAATGCACTTGCCAATAAAGGCAAATTTCGTTTAAATTTGTCATATCACAGAATATATACTCCTCAAAATCGATCTGTTGTCCGTTATTACTAGTAAAACCAATATTTTTGAGGAATTGATCACAATGTGGTCCCTGTTTAGGATAAGCCTTTTTTTTATCTTCTCTTTTATCATTAAAATTCTTCCTACTATTGTTTGTGTTAATAATTTTACATTTTTCTTTGGAATCTAATCTACTACTCATAGTTGAAGAAGTAATGCCCAAACAAGAATTAAAATTGTGGATATAATAATTACTGTTTGTTGTAGAATTAAAGGCAATTTGTTCTTCACTTTCACCATCATTATTAATAGCAGTGTTATCCCAGTCATCAATAGCTCTTCTTAAAGAACGTGGTGATACCCATAGACAGTTTGTAGCAAAAGATTGTATTGCATGAAAAATATTACTATTTTCAGGAAAATTAATAATAGATGACTTACAATACAACCACCTGATTTGAGGTATTCTATACTTTTTTCACTGCACCCACTTTCAATACTACCAACAATACTATTATTTCCAAAGTTAGTACCACTATAATTTTTACTCTCTGAAACTAAATTTACACTTCCTTCGGTACTCCTACTATTTAATGTAGATCCCCGAAACGAAGGATTATTGTCGATTAATTTCTGTGGAATACCAAAAGTTGAAGGCGTAAATATTTCATTATTAACGTTGTTACAACCATTGGTGTTGTTAGCGGAAAAATTGGGATTGCTAAAAGAAACGTTATGATAAAAACTAGACGGCGCAGATAGAACTACATAGATGGCAGACACAGATGTTCCGATAAAATATTTAAAACAGTATATATATTATATATATATATATACTATTTCTTTAAGATATATATATATGCATATGATTTACTATACTCAATAAATTTTCAATATTTTATCTTGATTTTAAAATAAAATCAATTCATTTTTAAAATTTATATATTTATAAATTAAATTAATACTTATGCCCAAAACATTATTATTGTAGAGACAACAACTCCTTCTATTGAAACTAGTATATATAAAGACCACCCACAATTAATCATAAATTTATAATCAATAATAATAACAATATTGTTATTTTTTTTATAAAATAATAAAATTTAATTAAAAAATAGTCTTTAATTTTTATGTTAATCTCGAACTTATAAAGATAACAAAAGTTTATTAGAAAATAAGTTATTTATATATATATATATATATATATATATATTTGAATATAACTTCCAAATTTGAATATTGAATATTATAAAAATAATTTTACAGACTTAGAGTTTTGGAATAACTTAAGTACATAAATCAATTTCAATGTTCACAGAAAAAAAGGCTCCAAAGACGCAAAAATTTTCATATGTTTTTAATGAATACCTGCGTGCTAAATATTGAAAAAAATAATAATAAAAAATTATTAAATAGTAAACTTAATTGTATACAAGGTGTCTAATATTAATTTTATATTGTTTTTATTGTGCAAAAGAATATTCGATAATTCAATAATCTCGTTTCACTCAAAACAAATGGTAAAAAGCTGATACAATAATGTTGATGAAACTATATATAGATTGAAGACAGCAACTCTTAGGTCTTATATTTGGAGACCTTATGTTTTTAGATGGAGTTACTCAAAAATCAGAACTATAAAGTTAGAAATATATAAACTAATATTGAGAAAAATAGAGCCAGAATTTAAGTATTTCATTTTGTCTTGTTGGGTATTGCAATTTTTAACCACTTCTAGATGTTACAACATTTTATAATAGTTTAAAACATTTCAACTTTTGAATATGTTTTACACTATTATTAAATATTAAAATTTGAAGTAACTTAAGTTCATAAAATTGCGAGGGAAATCCTAAGCTTCTAATATAAAACTTTTGAACATATGTTCAATACTTAAATCAAACTTTCTTTAAATAAATATAAATTTAAGTTACAGTAATATATAAGTTAAAATTGCAATACAATTTTAAAATTGTAACCCCATCTCTTAAAGTTCAGAAAAGAGTCATGTTGTATCAATTTAAGAACTAAGTTCTTAAAGGTGTCTTTGTCTGGGAAATCTTTTCAAAATTTTATAGAACTCAGAGATTTATAAAGTTAGGCCCAACTAAAGCAAATAGACTTTCTTGCATCAATAAATCATGTACAGTTGTTTTAGCTTCTAAGGCATTGATTGTATTGTATAGGGATATTAATCAGTTGCTTAATATATGGCTAACAAATGGAAATTCCAATTAAGGTTTCCAAATTTAACTTATAAATAGACTGATATTAAGATAAGAAAAGGTTTTTTGTGGAGATAACAGAAATTTATAACCTAAAAATTCTCACACAACTTAATTTTTAAATAAACTTTAATGTTATAGCTTAAGTAACATTAATAGCATTGGCTGGTGATTTTCATAATTAAATTAAAACTCTAGGCCCTATTGCACAAACACTTATCACTAATGAAATGATTATAAGTGTGTGATGTTTACTAATCAAAATTCATTGGTTTGTCATGAAATATGGCTTTGATGCAACCTTAATTTAAAAAACAAATGATAATTTGATTAAAATATTAGCGATAAGTTGTTAGTGCAATGGGACCTGGTCTAGAACCTTGTTAGACAATTACCAGCTTTCGACCTAACTATAAATATTCATGAAGAATATCTTATTAAAACGCTATTCCAAATCAAATCAAAGTTTTAATTGATTATGACAAAAAAATAAAAATCTTTAATTTCAATTTTCAAAATTCAAAAAGTGATCACCCAGTAGTAATTCTTTTTAAATATATGTATATATAATAAAAACAATATATATATATAAAAATATTAATAATTGACTTACTTTTTTTGTGAAGGGGTTTGATTTTTTAATCCTATTTTAACTGTGAAGTTATTAATTTTAATTTCTCAATTTTCGGCATATCTTTATACAACTTTTTTTTAATGCTCCCCATGTTTTCTTCTACTTATATTTTTATTTCTTTAATTTTGGTATTTTTATTGAATTAATTCAAGGGGTTTTTTTGATATTCCAGGTATAATATCCATATACAATCTATTTGTTTTATTTATTTATTTTTATTTGTATCATAAAAAAGGTGCTATAACTTTCTGAGAATATGATAAATTTCCCCCCCTACATATTATTATTAAAATATCGAATATGTATGATTTAATTTTTTAATGTTAGATTTTGTTGTTAAATTCGCGCTTTTATGTTATAAATACATGTTCTATATGTTTATTTTTTATGGTTTTATTAAATGTTTTCGGAAAAGTTATGGATAAAAAACTGAAATAAAAATTTAATTATCTTTTCTATTTTAAAGGAGAGTTAAAATTCATTAAGTGGAGTTACAATATATAAATATATATATGTTTAAAATATTGAATAAAAATTTTAGATATATATAATAATAGAAATATAAAAAAAAAATGTTAAATATTAGATATTATTAAATGTTAGATATTATTAAATTTAAATCAAAAAAAAAAAATATTCAATAAATTTTCTATTGATGGCGTTTTTGGTAATAAAAACATTTCAAAAAAAAAAAATTCAATAAAATATCGATGAAATATTGAAAAAAATATAATAATAAAATAAAAAATAATATTTAAAACTCTTAATTTTAAAGAGTTGTCATCGAATTAATGATGGTTTTTGTTTTTATTATTAAATTTTTTCAATAATTTTATTATTATTATAAATTAAGCCAGGTTTAAAATCTTGATAATCTTGAAGATGTTGATTGAAATATTGAAGAAGCTATTTGATTGGGAGTGAGATGCTGAATAATCAAACAGCATACTTAACTTTGAAATTAATCAATACATTCCCAAAATATTTTTTAAAAAAATATAAAAATCAACAGACCAATTAATATTAATTTTTAATTTTATTTAATATCAGTACATTAATTATTATTTAATTTATATGATTGGTATTAATTTATTATTTTATAAATATAATAAACTAAATTAATTTTTAATTTGAAAAATTAATTTAAAAATATCAAGAGCACGACATAAACACATCCGCACAGTACGAGAAAAATTTTCAAATGACTCTCATTTGACTGACAATGTTGACATTTAAAAAAAAAATGACATAAAAATGTTTATAAACAATATGCCACTCCTACAACATTTTTATATAATTTTGATCCTTTAAACAAAGTTTATACACATTTGTAAGAGACTTGCAAGGATTTCAATTTTAATAAATATTAGTACATTAATTATTATTTAATTTATATGATTTGTATTAATTTCTTATTTTATAATTATATATTGTAAATAATAATTTTTTAAATATATTATAATTAATTATTAATTTAAAAAATGAATTTAAAAATATCAAGAGCATAAACACATCCGTACAGTACGAGAAAAATTTTCAATTGACTCTCATTTGACTGACAATGTTGACATTTTAAAAAAAAATGACATAAAAATGTTTATAAACAATATGCCACTCCTACAACATTTTTAAATAATTTTTATCATTTAAAGAAAGTTTATAAACATTTGTAAGAGACTTGTAAGGAATTAAATACTTTGATTATTATTTATTAAATGAATTTTAACATATGTTTAGTAAATAAATAACAGGTATTTTAAATAATATAATTAAAAATTCGAAAATAAATTAATTCTGAGACAAAATTACAATTAATTAGTCTTTGTTTGTATAGTTTTAAATATTTGTGACTAATTTAAAATTTGAGATATTTATAAGTCAAAGGTTAAATATTAGAAATATATAAATTTTGGGTATCTTTTCAAAATCCACATTAGTTACAAATTCAATAAGTTTTAAGAATTTTTAAATTGTTTTAAAGTACATAATTCTCAAATGGAAAATCCTCAAATTACCAAATGCACTCCACAACTCATTAAAATTTTAATTAATGTAATAAACTCTAAAAACTTTTTGCACATTTCCTTATAGATCATCACTAAATTTCTGGAATTATTAAGTAATCACTTTATGAATTTTGTACCTACAAGAATACTTTTGTACGTAACCTTTAACAAAAGAATTAATTTTTAAATATATGTAATTTAAATCCTCAATATTCAATACCCAGAACTTATTGCTAAGGTGTGTTTATGTTGGAGCTGCGATAAGTGATAATAGATTTTATGATTGATTTTAATAGAGGTGTTTATATTGAGCACCGCTTTGATCATCAATAAACTAAACAGATTTTCAACGCTCAGCTCTTATCGACACTCTTATCACTTATCGGAGCTCCAACATAAACGCACCCTTAGATTTTCAAGGATTAGATCTAATAACAATTAGATAAATGTAATTTCAAGATATTAACAGCATCGTGTAACATATGTTTAATTATCGTATCATTCATATTCATATCTATAAATTCAAAAATATTATTAATATGTATCTATAAGATACAAAAAAAAAAAAAGAATTGAATTATTAGCTACCCCCAAAAATTGAAATCAATAAAATTTTTATTAATAAATTTTAATACTTGAGACTTGAGATACATAAAATATATTTAAAAAAAAAGAGTTAAAAAAAAAACATTGAAGAGTTTATACAATAAATTCTAAGAATTTGAAAATTGAATTTCTTTTATGTTTTATAATAAAAAAAAAGTTTAAATTAAAACATTTTGACTCCTAACTAATATTAATTCTAAATTTAAGATGCCGAAAAAAAGTAATAAATATTATTTTTATTATTTTTTTATTTTTTACTTTTAAAATTGAGGTCAGCCGAAAGAGAATATATGGGAAAATAATAAAGTCACAATATAAGGTAGACATTAAATATTTTTTTTTTTTATTAAAATATTTCATAACATAATAATTTTCAGATTCATAACATTCATAACATAAAAATCTTCAGATACATAAATAAAATTTTTTATATTACATTATTATTAATATTTATTAATTTAACATAAAAATATGAAATTAAAATTTGAATTTTTGATTGAATTTTTTAAAAATAATCAGTAGGATATATGTTGTATATATATATATACACATATATATATATATATATATATATATGTGTTAAAAAAACTGCTGGATGTCGTAAAAAAATGTGTTAAATTAGTTTTAAAACGAGTTTTTAACGATTTAATGTTTTGGAAAAACATATTTTTAATGTCTTAATTTTTTTTTTGGATAAATCAATTAAATATGTATCTTTGATAAATAGCGATTAAAAAATCGATTGTTTGGAATTTTTTTAATCATTTGAAACTCTTTGAGGTATTAAATTCAAAAGATTGTTTGATCTTTTTACAATGTTTGCAAATAGGATGGTAAATTTTGGTAAAATATTAATAAAATTATTTTGCGTAGTTTCCATTTTGCACAGAAGATCAAAAAATCGTGTTCGTGTGTGTATGTATGTGTGTCTGTTAACACGATTACTATCGTAAATTTAAACTATCGTAAATTTAAAATTTTGATGAATTTAGTATGAATGATTTTTTCGCCAAAAATAAGGTTAAGTTCTTTGATGGGTCAAGTCAAGGACCATGGAATAGGGAAGCTCCCATACAAAAGCACCGAAATGACTTAAAGTTTGATGCATAGACTATTGGTTGGCACCCATGAACAATAGCTTTCATAAATTGATTCTAGAATCATGAGGTCCACAGATTTTAGGAGTTTCGAGAATCTCAAATCCTAATAATTCATCAAAATCTCAACCGATTTTAATGAAATTTGGTATGAATGCTTTTTTTGCAAAGTGAAAAACGACTTCGCAGATGGATCAAATTGGATAACGAGAACAGGAGGCTATTTAAAATAACCAGATATTACAAGAAAAAGCAAAAAATGCAAAAAGAGAAGCTTATACTTTCCATCTAGGATTTATCTACGTTTTTTTTTACATATTTCTAAGTAATGCAATAATTGAGAATTTACAAAACTTTTTTTATATGTAGGTATAAAATTGTGAATATAAGGTACAAATGTTTGCTTCAATCCAACTCTTTTTTATATATTACTCTGTGTGATGTATTATTTGGAATTATTTGGACGCTCGCATTTTCTAGTCCTATTTTTCTCATGTTTGCGGGCACAGGTTTTCCAAGACCATCTTTAATTTATAGAAATATTTTGCATATTTGAAAATAGATAATTGTAAACATACAACAAATATATATATTTTATTTATTACAAATTTACAAGTTTTATTTATATATTTGTATATATATATTTTTATCCGTTATTTGTGGAGATATATATATGCAAATTGAAAATCCTTCCAAAATCTACTTCCAGAACTCAGAAGTTTAAATTGGGAATTTTTACATTGTTATCATAAACGTGTACTCATAAATATGTACTTTAATTAAAAAGTTCTTAAAAATAAATAGTTGCAAATATAAAAAACTAGATTGGCCTGACGCGTAATACCGTAATCAACTGTGTGATCATTATACTTTGTCCTACATGTTATAATTGGTTATACCTTACAGGTTATAATTTTCCCGGACTCGGACCTTCTCAACCTTCAAATTAAGGTATTACTTATGAAAATAATGCTTAAAGCCTCCGTGGTATCTGAAAATTATAATTCGATCATACGAAATTAATTATGTATACTTAACACTATATTTCTTAGTAATTTAATCTATAAGTATATAGGTAATTAATTAGTAACTATAGTTTTTAAAAGTAAAGTAAATACTTATGGAATAAAATTAATCACAGCTTTTTATAATTTAAATATTTTAACTATTTTAAATGATTATATATATATATACATATAACATATAAGGAAATATATAATACAAGTATATTAAATATAGGAATTAAATTAATAATTACAGTATAAGTACTTAACACTATTTCTTGGTAATTTAATCTATAAGTATAGGTACTTGTCTAGTAACTATATAGTTTTTAAAAGTACATATGGCATAAAATCAATTACAGCTTTGTATTACTTAAATATACTTTAATATTTTTTTAAACTAACTACTAAAGCATCTGATATTTTAAATTTTATCCGAAATATATATATGACTAAATTTTTTTATTTATTTTAGCATCTGTACGAATTTGCACTGCGCATTTTATAAGGATATTCCCATACCCATTGCCCCACCTTTTTTAAATATTTTAAAATTTACTAAATGAATTACTTTAGTACTTATACCTAATATAATTACCCAATATCTCTAATGCAAACATAAGTTTATAATTAATGTAATTTATTTTATTAATTACTTTTACTTATACCATATGTAACAAATACATTCCATTAAAAAATTCACCAAAAAAATAATTACTCAATGATCAATTACTCATAGAATAAAAAGTAACCATATTATGTTTATTGTTCTATCTATCTATATATATAAAAATGAAAGTTTGTTTGTTTGTTTGTTTGTTTGTTTGTTTGTTTGTTTGTTTGTTTGTAGCGAATAGACTCCTAAACTGCCCAGCCGATTTTCATGAAAATTTGTATATAGAGGTTTTTGGGTTCGGAAGGAAATCGTGGCCCAAAAATTTTGCTCTAACGGACCGCCAAGTTGGGGCTGTGGTGCAAGTATTTAAACTTCTTTGTTCTAAAATGAAAACGGTTTGACCGATTGACTTCAAATTTTGTATACGTGATGCTCTTTGAGAATTGAGTAGACACTATTAAGAATTTTGGAATTTGTTAACCCATGTCGGGCCGACGGGTGGTCAAAAAAAATTTTGGGTCCAAATTTTGGCCGATTTTACGAAATTCTGCTTTGGCTTAAAAGAAAGCCCCAAAAAAAATTTTGTTGAGTTCCATTAACCCATTGCGGCCCAACAGCTTTTTATAGGTTTTTTCAATACTTTACTCTAAATTCGAAACTGTTTGACCAATTGACTTCAAATTTTGCATACGTGATGCTCCTTGAGAATTGAGTTGACACTATTAAAATTTTTGGAATTTGTTAACCCATGTCGGGCCGACGGGTGGTCAAAAAAAATTTTGGTCCAAATTTTGTCCGATTTTACGAAATTCTGCTTTGGCTTAAAAGAAAGCCCCAAAAAAAATTTTGGTAAGTTCCATTAACCCATTGCGGCCCAACAGCTTTTTATAGGTTTTTTCGATACTTTACTCTAAGTTCGAAACTGTTTGACCAATTGACTTCAAATTTTGTATACGTGATGCTTCTTAAGAATTGAGTTGACACTATTAACAGTTTTGGAATTTGTTAACCCATGTCGGGCCAACGGTTAGTCAAAAATAAATTTTGTGTCCAAATTTTGTCCGACTGTACGAAATTCTGCTTTGGCTTTCAAGAAAGCCCCAAAATAAATTTTGTTAAGTTTCATTAACCCATTGCGGCCCAACAGCTTTTTATAAAGTTTTTGGTTATTTTACTCTAAATTAGAAACGATTTGACCGGTTGACCTCAAATTTTATATGTGTGAAGCAACTTGAAAATGGAGTTAAGCCTGTTAACAGTCGGTCCTACGGTTAGTCAAAAAAATTTTTTTGAATTACGTTAAATTTTGGAAAGTAGTTTGTACTGCTTTGAATTACAGAAAGTTTCAAAAATTACTAGAATAATCCTAGAAAAATCTTTTTAAAAAGATTGCTTTCATACATATTAAAATTTACATGTGTAAACCGTGTGTACTTTTTGTGTTAACTTTTTGCTGTATTATCAATTCAATTTAACCATTAAGAGGCGCAGCAACGCGCACCGGGTATTAGCTAGTATGATATAAAATTGAAATAATTCAATAATGCAAAATATTCATTCAAAAGTAAAACCTGAAAAATATGTTCATACACGTATATTATGTATGAATGTGAATATATATGTATATAGAATATATATGTATATCTTCTACGCAAGAAGAAGAATAATCAAATGGCAATAAAGACAAATGATTTTTGACTGAAACAGAGTTTGAAAGTTCTGATTCACATATGTCTATAGTTTAGTTTCTCTTATATGATATACTGTATATTATATAGTATTTTATATACCCTAGGGTGTTATTTTAAGATTGAAAAATATGTTTTGGAATTCTTCGAATTTTTTTTTTAATTCAAAAAAAGTTTCAAAAGCAGATTTTTCAATTGACCAAATAGTAATTACTAGAATAATGACATTATGTGTGTGTATCGGTAACTGTCAAAATTGTATTTATAAAATAAGATAGAATTGAAAAAAATTTTTATAAGTAGTATTTCTCAAACTTTTTCTTTATATAACTACTGCTTTTTATGCTCGTATGACTATAGGTCAAAAAGGTATAATAAATTTGCCAATACGTTTGTGACGCAAAGAGAGGAGTAGACATAGATTCAAGTGTACGGATCGGATCAGAATCGAAAAATAAATCGATTTAGATTTGTATGTTCGTCCGTCCGCACGATAACTCAAAAAATAAAAGAGCTAGGATTTTGAAATTTTCACAAATTCGTTTATATGCAATAGTCGTCATCTCTATTTAAATCCAGCCATTTTGGTTCACGGGTTCGAGTACCTGCCATACAACTTCTTTTTTTGTATGAGTATTACTCTGTACCTATTACAGCTGCGTGTCGGAAATTTTGCCAAAAGTAGTTTAGTTATATGACCAAAGTTTTTAAAAAATTTGGTTGGTCTACTGCAGAGGGTTTAAGTAGCTGTCATACAAATTCTTCTTTTATATGAGTATTACACTACACCTAATAAAGCTGTGTTTAAAATTTTGCGAAAAGTAATTAACAGGATGATATAATTTTTATGTTACAGGTATCCAAGTCATACGGGTATCCAAGAGTTGACACAGTCTATTCTACTACTATTATTTGAATTTTTACTTATACGTAATAAGGTATATAAATATATATATATAATAATTCCTATGATATAGGAATAATAGAAATAAATAAATCATTAATAGTATATGATTGCTCGAAACCATTTATTATATATTATAATGTCTCAAAGGATCTATCTATTCAAAGAAAACAACAAAAATTAAATAAGTAAGATGTTTCCCTGTTTTTTTTTTTTGAAAGCCACCTTAAAACTTTTCTTTCTTCTGCCATCTTTTACAACTTCAGATTCTCACAAAAATTTCATTTTTAAAAAGAATTATTTTTCATTTTCTAAGAAAAGGGAAGTTACTCATTCCCCCCCGCATTACACAAAATATAAGTTAAAGTACCATCGTCTACCACTGTTACAAAAACACTTTCATTTTTAAAATAGCTTTTGATGTTCTATACAAGGTTATTTAAGAACCACCAATTTGTTATATTAAATTTAATTTTTTTGCAAAAAATATTTTGAGTGAAAGCAATTGGGTAGAATTGGGTAGTTTTGTGGGGATAAGTAATCATAGTAAGGTGAATTGGTTCTTTTTGTGTTTTATTACCATTATGATGGTCAGCCCATTCCAATTTTTTTTTGTAATCCTATCAACTATTATGCTGAAAATTAAATGAAAATATATTACCAAGTAATTTATTTGATCATTAATTTATATAAAATTTTTTTTTAGATCTTTGTATATATTATGAATATTTTGAAAATGGGTATAATCAACAAAATAATAAAAATGAAACAGGTATATTATATGATATGTGTATGAATAAGAAAAGGACATTGGCCCTTTCATAAAAAATAATTTTGGGACGATTATTCACTTAAAATTGTTCTTGTGATATACAAGAAAAAAAAAAAAACAGATACAATGTATTTGAATGTAACTTATTATAGAAGCACAGAGACCTTTTCAGCCAATCACTTATTAGTAATTACTTATTTTTATTAGTGATTACTGATTACTGAATTATGCTTACAAAATTTTGATAAGTTTTTAATCAATAAATTAGAATTTGATAAAAAAGTTTTATAAAATAATATATCAGTACTCTATAATATTATCGAGTACTTAATAATAGTAAAACTATTCAGTAATATGCTTACAAATTTTTGATAAGTTTTTAATCAATAAATTAGAATTTGATAAAAAAGTTTTATGGAATAATATATCAGTACTCTATAATATTTTCTAGTACTTAAATATAGCAAAACTATAGTAACCGTTTGATAAGTAATTATATCTAGATATTGTAATGATATATGCACATTATGTAACTATATGTTTTATATAGAAAGGTTTTGTGAGGGTTTTATTTTAAATACACTAATGCGAACCTGCATAATATTCAGTAAAATGGACCTTAAGTACAAATATAAGTACTGTTACTTGAAACTAATTACTTTATTAAGTACCAGTATTACATAGATTTCGATACAAACAAAATTAAACTGTAAGTACTTAAAACAATCAACTAAAAATACACGTAACAGTTTTCCCAAAAAGTAAGTTAGTTTTGAGAATAATTACTTTTGTAACTATTTGTTGATTCTGAAGTATTTTCGAGCAATTGCTTACCGAGAAATACATAAAAATCAACATCAATAAATCAATTATTTCCCAAGTATTCAAGTATTTTATAAGCAAGTATTTTCATTAGTAAAGTCCAATACAGTACAATAAGAATTTATAATAGGAAGATTCAATATTATATAAGTTTGAATTGAAATTTGTACTTTACTCAATCACAGTTTAAGAATTAAAAAAGTAATCATTCAGTATCAGGGCAATGGTAATGGTAATTGTAGTGATAATTAAAATAAACGAATTTGTGTTATAGACCAGGATCGAAATGCTTTTTTGTAATTAAAAAAGTCTCAATTCCTAAAACTAAAAAACTTTCCTGAATTTGTAATCGATCTTTTGTGTTTCATTTAAAAAAATTGAAAACTTAGTTGTACCAGATAAATAGTACTTATAAACTTTCATCCCAATCTAGTATGTACCTTACGCCTCAAGATTATAAATGATACGATCCTGTCTTACTATCCAACATAAATATTACAGGTGCTAAAGCAAAAAAATTAAATAAACTTTTGCACATAAATTCTGAATACATCATCAGTTTACAACAATAAAAAGTAAAATTTTTTTTTTTTAAAAAGAAAGGTAAATCCTAGGTTATTAAAAAGACGTTAGTTATTTTTTTTTTTTTAAATGGAGAGGTATCCATTAATTTTTTTTTTTCTATATTATTCTGGCTCTTTATAAATATCATTTCAGATAAGGAGCAGTTATACATTTTCTAAAATAATTTGTTTTAAAAATTAGTAAGAAGTTTTGAAAAACCTATTGCAAGGTATATATAGGTAATTTATTTATAAAAATGGCTGTTAAATTCAGGTGTATAATTTTTTTTTTTTAAATATGATTGAAGAATATTATGAAAAAAAAAAAAAAAAAATTAAAATAAAAAAAATGATTTAGTAAATAACACGTAATTTAATGAAAATTGATTGACTGTATTCAGGTATCTTATAGATACATTTTTTTTTTTTTAATGAATAGGACTTGTATTTGAAAAAAAATAAAAATAAAAATTCTATTATTTAATTTACGTGACAGAATTATTAAATCAAAATATGCAAAAAAAGAAAATTATGATTACCTTTTATATTAAGTTTAAGTGCCAGTAATTTATAATGGATGGTAATAGAAAGGATTTTACAAAATAATAATTTTAGGAATTAAAAAATGTATACTAAAATATAAAAAAATGATTAAATTTGTAGATTGACTGTTAAATATTATATTAAAATTTTTTAAATTAAAACAATTGTATTTATAAAATATCTGAGACGTCTCTACATGTTATAAGGCCTAGTACTATAGTACTATCACATGTTTAAATTGATTGTGGAATTCATTTAAATCAATTCTAATTATAAGAATATAATGAGTTCCCCTGTTCATTTCCATTAATAGGGCTGAAGTTACCTTTAATTAATATTAACCTATTCTCGAATCTTAGAAATATGAAATCAAGCTAGACGATCTGGTGGCACAGTGGTAAGAGTGCCGAACATTCATTTGATAGGTTCCGACTCCATTCCTCGGTAAAACTGAATCAACTTTCAACTGGTTTTTTGCCATTGGGTTCAAATTCAAAACAATTTTTGGCAAAATTTCAGAAACCCAGCTTAAATAGGTTTAGAGTAATTCTCATATGAAAAAAAAAATTGTATGATGGTATTCGAACCCGGCGAATTAAAATGGATGGATTTCAATGTCGATGACGGCTATTGAATAAAAACGAATTTGTGAAAATGTCAAAGTTCTAGCACCTTTATTTTTTGTGTTATCGTGGGGACGGAGGGACGGACATACGTAGCTAAATCTATTTACTTTTCGATTCTGTGCCAATCCATACCCTTCGACACCCCCTCCTTCTTTGCGTCACAAACTTCTTCCCGTCATACGGGTATAATTATTACAATATTTAACAAATAGAATTGTATCTATTGAAAATCTAAGATGTTTCTACATATTATAAGGCCTAGTACTATCTCATGTTTAAATTGTTTGTGGAATTCATTTAAAGCAATAATAATTATAAAAATATAATAAGTCCCCCTGTTTCAACATGTATCTAAGGTATAGACAAGCTTATTAGCATGACAGTTGTACAATTAAAAGTACATACTCTTATACATTTATAATTTTCTTCTTCATCTACTAAGTAATCAAAGTCAATTTTAAATAATCGTAGCCGAGTAATTATTGAGAACCATAGAGTAATCACATAGTTAGTAATCAATTTCATAAAATTAAGAATCAATTTATAAAAGATGTATTAGTTTTATTAAAGTAAGACCAGCTTTAAAGTCCTATAGTACTAAAATACCACTGCATGTGTATATTCTATATAAAAACTATATATTACCTCTATATAAATAATATTTTAATTTATTAATAATTATTATCTATTATTACAAATATTTTGTAAATACATTTAATTTCGATTTATAATAATGTTTCTTAATAATTTACAATAGGACCCAAAATAAATACATTGCATACTTTCAGGAAATTATTTAAAAACTGTTAACAAATACTATCATTCCTTGATTGTATTTCCAATTTGATGTTCTTTGCTTCCTGTTTTTCAGTTTCCTTATTGCGAAAACTACAATAAAACAATCAAGAAAATTGCAATTTCCATTTCTATAAAAAAAGAAATGACATTTTTACTAAAAAACCAAAAAAAAAAAAAACAATATAAAAAAAATAAATTTTCATTATTAAATGACTTGAGAATTTATTTTTTCATGATTTACTTCCATATAAAATTCTACAAAACTTAAAATGAAAATATTGAGGAAAAAACTATTCAACTTTTTCTATTAAACATTAAAATAAAACATTAAATTAAAAAAAATGAACAAAAATCAAAAAAAAAAAAAAATAAAAACTTTTCCAATTTCAAAACTATAAAATACCCTTAAATTAAAATGAAAATTCAAAAGATGAAATGTTGGAAAAACTCAATTGGAAAATTTTTTTAATATAAAAAATCACAAAAATTCACTTGATAAATATAAAACGAGTGGGTGTATCTTTGGTGGAGTAAAAAGCTAGCTAACTTTTATTTTACTTGGAGGAATTGGTGGAAAGCTATGAGAAAATTGTTTTAAAGAATTTGTTTTTAATTGTGCAATCTTAAACTTTTAAAAGAAAACTTGGAATGCATCGAAAGCAACTCCTTAAAACTGCGTGTGGTTCCTCTGAGTAGTGTGTGACTTTAATCCACTTAAACTAAACTTTAGGATAGGGCCTTTGATGCAAATTTACAGTTTTGAGGATGGGAATTGGGAAAGGAAACTTTAGAAATTGGGATTGGGATAATGTATCAAGTAGGATAAATGGGAAAATTTCGGGGGTTATTAAGGAGACACATACGAATTCCCACATTTAGAGAACATAAAGGACGGAATATGGTTCCATAACCTGCGCATAACAAACGAATTTTCGTAAGCCATGTTACGCCATCTTAAAAATTCGACACAGTAGGGATGAGTTTCCTTTGCTCTCCTTAGTTCACGTTGGAAAACTTTAAGTGGTGTGAACTGGAGTGATGAACAATGCAAATGTAGTGCAGTTTAGCTTTGAGGATAGGGATTAGAAAATGAGATTGCAATTAGTATTTTTCCACATAAACTTTACGAAAACCTATTATCTAATTATTGTAACTCGAATGGGTGAATCAAAAATTCCCCGAGGACATCTGAATTCTAAAACTGACATACTTAAAATTCAATATAAAAAACAATTAAATATATTCCCAAAAAATATTTAACAAGAAATTAATAAATTTTGGATTAAGTTCATAATAAAATCCAAAAATCTTCCGGGAAAGTTTAATTTATTTTTTGAGCCAATGTTCCCCGGATCCCCATTTTACACATAAAACAGCCGTAAAACAATTGTACTTTTCAATTGGATTCAATTAAGTGAATACTATTTTGAATGTAAAAAAGAAAAACCCCATACGCCTCATGAGCCACAAAGAAGCTTCAAAGCTTACTTGGTCCGTTTAGTCAATTTATAAAGTAAAATATCAAACAACCAGTTTAAAATGAAAACTAAGTAAAAATTCAAAAATTAAAACTAAAAAAAAAAAGTTTTTTTAATAAAAACTTTTGCAAAAGTTTAAATTTGGTGCAAAATTGCCAACCAATAACAATAAGCAACATGAAAAAACAAAAACAAAAAATGGCCCGATTAATTCATCAGATAATGGAAATCTATCAAAAGTTATTTTATTTTAACCCCTACTTCTCTGCAAAAGAAAGAAAAATCCATAAATTTTTTCTGGTAAAATTTTGGGGTATAAAAAAACTGTTTTATAAGACACGTATTAAATATATATATATATATATAGAAACAATCAGTTGTATGTGGGTGGTACTTTTTTTTTTTATTGCATATAGAAATGGCATTAGTATTGCATTATCATGTCAAATAAATTGAAGGCCGAAATAATTTTTTTATTAGTTATTTCTTTTTTTACAATATAAAAAGCGCCCCTAACCTTACTTTTCAACAGTTTCTAAATTTATGAAAAATTTTTTTGAGATTTAAAACAAAAACAAAATTCATAATTATATTGCTAGTACGTGATTTGAGAAATAAATTACAAGTATTTTAAAAAATGATTGAAATGTATAGAAAAATCGAGGAAGAGTGTAGTAGAGTAGACTGTGTTAACTCTAGGATACCCGTATGACCATAATATAAACATTATATCATCCAGTTAATTACTTTTGGCGAAATTTCATATATTCAGCTTCATTAGGTGTATAGTAATGCTCACATAACAGAACGAGTTGTATGGCAGTTACTCGAACCCACTGCAGTAGACCAACCAAATTTTGTACAAACTTTAATATTTTTGGCTAAAACTCAAATATTTTTGGCAAAATTTCAGATACGCGCCTTCATTAGGTACAGAGCTATGCTCACATAAAAAAAGAAGTTGTGTGGTACGTACTTGAACCCGTGTACGGCTGGATTGTAAAATGGCTGGATTTCAATAGCGATGACGGCTATTGCATAAAAACGAATTTGTGAAAATTTCAAAATCCTACCTCCTTTATTTTTGAGTTATCTGCAAACGGACGGACTGACGGACGAACATACAGAACTAAATCGATTTATTATTCGATTTTGATGCGATCCATACCCTTGAGTCTATATCTACCCCCCTTCATCTCTACGTCACAAACGTAACGGCAAATTTA
This sequence comes from Dolichopus griseipennis, assembly GCA_963082915.1. Taxonomy (NCBI): domain Eukaryota; kingdom Metazoa; phylum Arthropoda; class Insecta; order Diptera; family Dolichopodidae; genus Dolichopus; species Dolichopus griseipennis. The sequence goes on from OY720445.1 coordinate 61,375,618, forward strand.
GTATACCCTTTTGATTAATAGACATACGGGTATAAAAAATTGGAAAATGAAGGAATGTTGTATAAATAGAATACTGTCCATTTCATATTACTTGTATATATGAATTTTGAATTCCACCTTAACTTCTACTCAGCTCCTTCGTACATTTTTTCTAGACTTGTTAGAAATTAAAAATCAAAATAAAACGAAATTTTTCAGACTTACAAATCTCCATCAAACCAGATGATGATCATTCTGACTTTAGAATTAAAAATAAAAATAATGTTTAAAAAAATATAATGATGAAATTATTGGTTTATTTTAGATTGAATTTCTGGTTGTTCATCAAACCATATGGATGAAAAGATATCTTTTAAGAATTCTAAACATTGAATCAAACATTTGATTTTTGACCAAATGATGCTAAATGAATTATTTTCAAGCATTCTTTTTTTCAGATAAAATATCATTAAATTTAAAAATTTATTAAGTATTGATTATATTTTAATAATATGAAATATGAAATTATGTTTGTGGTAATGTAAATGGTGCTCACCGCTTTACAAAATTATATAAAAAATTTATAAAAATTAGGTTAGATGAAGAATTTTCAATTTGATTTTGCAAAATTTGAAATTTAAAATAAGTATTTCGTAAATTTTAATTTAAACATTTCAGGTTATTTAAAAAATTTAATATTTCTATACGTGGGCATAATTTGTAGGGGCAAGGACATATTATTACATCCAGTAACTAACGTTAAATAATAATTAAACTAAAAATTATTAAATCTCAAAATGGCAATGAAGTTTTACTCGATTTAGTTAGAATGAATGAGTTAATTAGAAAATGATTCTTAATTTTAGGTAAGATTTCTTTGGTCCTCACAGCCATTTTGGATACTTAAATTAATAAATTCGTACTGTAGCGATTTCCATTGGGACAAAACCCGAAAATCAATAATTTTATTTAATCAAAATCCTGTTTTTCAAATCCTTTGAAAGTTTGGCCCTTTCGAATGGAAAGTCATTGCTCTAACCACTGTGTCACCCATTGTTTATTTAATTTAATCGATAATACTTATTTATTAGTGTGAGGTTACTTCTAATAATAGACAGCTTAATAGCTTTACAGAATTTTTATACTAGGCAAACAGGAACTTAGTATTTAAGAAAGCAAATTTAATAAAATAAAAATTAAAAATTCAAGTTTCCAAACTTTAACAAAAATATATTGCAAATTGCTTTCTGAAAAATTACTTTCCTGTTTGCCTAGTATAAAAAACCATTTTTTAAGACCAAAAACTTTTGAAAAATTGATTAAATTAATATTTTTGTTAAAATTTGGAAACTTGAATTTTTAATTTATAATTTATTAAATTTGCTTTCTAAAAAATTACGTTCCTGTTTGCCTAGTATAAAAAACTATTTTCAAAATAAAAAATTTATGAAAAATTGATTAAATTTATATTTTTGTTAAAATTTGGAAACTTGAATATTTAATTAATAATTTATTAAATTTGCTTTCTAAAAAATTACGTTCCTGTTTACCTAGTATAAAAAACCATTTTTTAAGACCACAAACTTTTGAAAAATTGATTAAATTAATATTTTTGTTAAAATTTGGAAACTTGAATATTTATTTTTAAAATTTATTAAATTTTCTTTCTGAAAAATTACGTTCCTGTTTGCCTAGTATAAAAAACCAAAAACTTTTGAAAAATTGATTAAATTAACATTTTTGTTAAAATTTGGAAACTTGAATATTTAATTTATAATTTATTAAATTTGCTTTCTGAAAAATTACGTTCCTGTTTGCCTAGTATAAAAAACCATTTTTAAAATAAAAAATTTATGAAAAATTGATTAAATTTTCATTTTTGTTAAAATTTGGAAACTTGAATTTTTAATTTATAATTTTTAAATTTGCTTTCTGAAAAATTACGTTCCTGTTTGCCTAGTATAAAAAACCATTTTTAAAATAAAAAATTTATGAAAAATTGATTAAATTAATATTTTTGTTAAAATTTGGAAACTTGGATATTTAATTTATAATTTATTAAATTTGCTTTCTGAAAAATTACGATCCTGTTTGCCTAGTATAAAAAACCATTTTTTAAAACCAAAAACTTTTGAAAAATTACGTTCCTGTTTGCCTAGTATAAAAACCATTTTTAAAATAAAAAATTTATGAAAAATTGATTAAATTTTCATTTTTGTTAAAATTTGGAAAATTGGACATTCAATTTATAATTTATTAAATTTGCTTTCTAAACAATTACGTTCCTGTTTGCCTAGTATAAAAAACCAAAAACTTTTGAAAAATTGATTAAATTAATATTTTTGTTAAAATTTGGAAACTTGAATATTTATTTTTAAAATTTATTAAATTTTCTTTCTGAAAAATTACGTTCCTGTTTGCCTAGTATAAAAAACCAAAACCTTTTGAAAAATTAATTAAATTAATATTTTTGTTAAAATTTGGAAACTTGAATATTTAATTTATAATTTATTAAATTTGCTTTCTGAAAAATTACGATCCTGTTTGCCTAGTATAAAAAACCATTTTTTAAAACCAAAAACTTTTGAAAAATTACGTTCCTGTTTGCCTAGTATAAAAACCATTTTTAAAATAAAAAATTTATGAAAAATTGATTAAATTTTCATTTTTGTTAAAATTTGGAAAATTGGACATTCAATTTATAATTTATTAAATTTGCTTTCTAAACAATTACGTTCCTGTTTGCCTAGTATAAAAAACCATTTTTAAAATAAAAAATTTATGAAAAATTGATTAAATTTTCATTTTTGTTAAAATTTGGAAACTTGGATATTTAATTTATAATTTATTAAATTTGCTTTCTGAAAAATTACGATCCTGTTTGCCTAGTATAAAAAACCATTTTTTAAGACCACAAACTTTTGAAAAATTGATTAAATTAATATTTTTGTTAAAATTTGGAAACTTGAATATTTATTTTTAAAATTTATTAAATTTTCTTTCTGAAAAATTACGTTCCTGTTTGCCTAGTATAAAACCAAAAACTTTTGAAAAATTGATTAAATTAACATTTTTGTTAAAATTTGGAAACTTGAATATTTAATTTATAATTTATTAAATTTGCTTTCTGAAAAATTACGTTCCTGTTTGCCTAGTATAAAAAACCATTTTTAAAAACCAAAACCTTTTGAAAAATTAATTAAATTAATATTTTTGTTAAAATTTGGAAACTTGAATATTTAATTTATAATTTATTAAATTTGCTTTCTGAAAAATTACGTTCCTGTTTGCCTAGTATAAAAAACCATTTTTAAAAACCAAAACCTTTTGAAAAATTAATTAAATTAATATTTTTGTTAAAATTTGGAAACTTGAATATTTAATTTATAATTTATTAAATTTGCTTTCTAAAAAATTACGTTCCTGTTTGCCTAGTATAAAAAACCATTTTTTAAAACCAAAAACTTTTGAAAAATTGATTAAATTAATATTTTTGTTAAAATTAGGAAACTTGAATTTTTAATTTATAATTTATTTAATTTGCTTTCTAAAAAATTACGTTCCTGTTTGCCTAGTATAAAAAACCATTTTTTAAAACCAAAAACTTTTGAAAAATTGATTAAATCAATATTTTTGTTAAAATTTGGAAACTTGAATATTTAATTTATAATTTATTAAATTTGCTTTCTAAAAAATTACGTTCCAGTTTGCCTAGTATAAAAAACCATTTTTAAAATAAAAAATTTATTAAAAATTGATTAAATTAATATTTTTGTTAAAATTTGGAAACTTGAATTTTTAATCTATAATTTTTAAATTTGCTTTCTAAACAATTACGTTCCTGTTTGCCTAGTATAAAAAACCATTTTTTAAAACCAAAAACTTTTGAAAAATTGATTAAATTAATATTTTTGTTAAAATTAGGAAACTTGAATTTTTAATTTATAATTTATTTAATTTGCTTTCTAAAAAATTACGTTCCTGTTTGCCTAGTATAAAAAACCATTTTTAAAATAAAAAATTTATGAAAAATTGATTAAATTAATATTTTTGTTAAAATTTGGAAACTTGAATTTTTAATCTATAATTTTTAAATTTGCTTTCTAAACAATTACGTTCCTGTTTGCCTAGTATAAAAAACCATTTTTAAAATAAAAAATTTATGAAAAATTGATTAAATTTATATTTTTGTTAAAATTTGGAAACTTGAATTATTAATTTATAATTTATTAAATTTGCTTTCTAAAAAATTACGTTCCTGTTTGCCTAGTATAAAAAACCATTTTTTAAAACCAAAAACTTTTGAAAAATTGATTAAATTAATATTTTTGTTAAAATTAGGAAACTTGAATTTTTAATTTATAATTTATTTAATTTGCTTTCTAAAAAATTACGTTCCTGTTTGCCTAGTATAAAAAACCATTTTTAAAATAAAAAATTTATGAAAAATTGATTAAATTAATATTTTTGTTAAAATTTGGAAACTTGAATTTTTAATTTATAATTTTTAAATTTGCTTTCTGAAAAATTACGTTCCTGTTTGCCTAGTATAAAAAACCATTTTTTAAAACCAAAAACTTTTGAAAAATTGATTAAATTAATATTTTAGTTCAAATTTGGAAACTTGAATTTTTAATTTATAATTTTTAAATTTGCTTTCTGAAAAATTACGTTCCTGTTTGCCTAGTATAAAAAACCATTTTTAAAATAAAAAATTTATGAAAAATTGATTAAATTTTCATTTTTGTTAAAATTTGGAAAATTGGATATTTAATTTATAATTTATTAAATTTGCTTTCTAAAAAATTACGTTCCTGTTTGCCTAGTATAAAAAACCATTTTTAAAATAAAAAATTTATGAAAAATTGATTAAATTTTCATTTTTGTTAAAATTTGAAAACTTGAATTTTTAATTTATAATTTTTAAATTTGATTTGGAAACTTGGTTATTTAATTTATAATTTATTAAATTTGCTTTCTGAAAAATTACGTTTCTGTTTGCCTAGTATAAAAAACCATTTTTAAAATAAAAAATTTATTAAAAATTGATTAAATTAATATTTTTGTTAAAATTTGGAAACTTGAATTTTTAATTTATAATTTATTTAATTTGCTTTCTAAAAAATTACGTTCCTGTTTGCCTAGTATAAAAAACCATTTTTAAAATAAAAAATTTATTAAAAATTGATTAAATTAATATTTTTGTTAAAATTTGGAAACTTGAATTTTTAATTTATAATTTATTAAATTTGCTTTCTAAAAAATTACGTTCCTGTTTGCCTAGTACAAAAAACCATTTTTTAAAACCAAAATCTTTTGAAAAATTGATTAAATTAATATTTTTGTTAAAATTAGGAAACTTAAATTTTTAATTTATAAAATTTACTTTCTGAAAAATTACGTTCCTGTTTGCCTAGTATAAAAAACCATTTTTTAAAACCAAAATCTTTTGAAAAATTGATTAAATTAATATTTTTGTTAAAATTAGGAAACTTGAATTTTTAATTTATAAAATGTACTTTCTGAAAAATTACGTTCCTGTTTGCCTAGTATAAAAAACCATTTTTTAAAACCAAAAACTTTTGAAAAATTGATTAAATTAATATTTTTGTTAAAATTTGGAAACTTGAATATTTAATTTATAATTTATTAAATTTGCTTTCTGAAAAATTACGTTCCTGTTTGCCTAGTATAAAAAACCATTTTTAAATTAAAAAATTTATGAAAAATTGATTAAAATTTATATTTTTGTTAAAATTTGGAAACTTGGTTATTTAATTTATAATTTATTAAATTTGCTTTCTGAAAAATTACGTTTCTGTTTGCCTAGTATAAAAAACCATTTTTAAAATAAAAAATTTATTAAAAATTGATTAAATTAATATTTTTGTTAAAATTTGGAAACTTGAATTTTTAATTTATAATTTATTTAATTTGCTTTCTAAAAAATTACGTTCCTGTTTGCCTAGTATAAAAAACCATTTTTAAAATAAAAAATTTATTAAAAATTGATTAAATTAATATTTTTGTTAAAATTTGGAAACTTGAATTTTTAATTTATAATTTATTAAATTTGCTTTCTAAAAAATTACGTTCCTGTTTGCCTAGTACAAAAAACCATTTTTTAAAACCAAAATCTTTTGAAAAATTGATTAAATTAATATTTTTGTTAAAATTAGGAAACTTAAATTTTTAATTTATAAAATTTACTTTCTGAAAAATTACGTTCCTGTTTGCCTAGTATAAAAAACCATTTTTTAAAACCAAAACCTTTTGAAAAATTAATTAAATTAATATTTTTGTTAAAATTTGGAAACTTGAATATTTAATTTATAATTTATTAAATTTGCTTTCTGAAAAATTACGTTCCTGTTTGCCTAGTATAAAAAACCATTTTTAAGATAAAAAATTTATGAAAAATTGATTAAATTTATATTTTTGTTAAAATTTGGAAACTTGAATATTTAATTTATAATTTATTAAATTTGCTTTCTAAAAAATTACGTTCCTGTTTGCCTAGTATAAAAAACCATTTTTTAAAACCAAAAACTTTTGAAAAATTGATTAAATTAATATTTTTGTTAAAATTTGGAAACTTGAATTTTTAATTTATAATTTATTAAATTTGTTTCTGAAAAATTACGTTCCTGTTTGCCTAGTACAAAAAACCAATTTAAAAAAACTTGTGAAAAATTGATTAAATTTATATTTTTGTTAAAATTTGGAAACTTGAATTTTTAATTTATAATTTATTAAATTTGCTTTCTGAAAAATTACGTTCCTGTTTGCCTAGTATAAAAAATCATTTTTAAAATCAAAAACGTGGGAAAAATTTATTAAATTTATATTTTTGTTAAAATTTAGAAACTTGAATTTTTAATTTATAATTTATTAAATTTGCTTTCTGAAAAATTACGTTCCTGTTTGCCTAGTATAAAAAACCATTTTAAAAATAAAAAACTTGTGAAAAATTGATTAAATTTGTATTTTTGTTAAAATTTGGAAACTTGAGTTTTTAATTTATTAAATTTGCTTTCTGAAAAATTAGGTTCCTGTTTGCCTAGTATAAAAAACCATTTCAAAAATCAAAAACTTGTGACAAATTGATTAAATTTATATTTTTGTTAAAATTTGGAAACTAGAAATTTTAATTTATAATTTATTAAATTTGCTTTCTGAAAAATTACGTTCCTGTTTGCCTAGTATAAAAAATCATTTTTAAAATCAAAAACGTGGGAAAAATTTATTAAATTTATATTTTTGTTAAAATTTGGAAACTTGAATTTTTAATTTATAATTTATTAAATTTGCTTTCTGAAAAATTACGTTCCTGTTTGCCTAGTATAAAAAATCATTTTTAAAATCAAAAACGTGGGAAAAATTTATTAAATTTATATTTTTGTTAAAATTTAGAAACTTGAATTTTTAATTTATAATTTATTAAATTTGCTTTCTGAAAAATTACGTTCCTGTTTGCCTAGTACAAAAAACCATTTTTAAAAACAAAAAGTTGTGAAAAATTGAATAATTTATATTTTTGTTAAAATTTGGAAACTTGAATTTTTAATTTATAATTTATTAAATTTGCTTTCTGAAAAATTACGTTCCTGTTTGCCTTGTATAAAAAAACCATTTTAAAAATAAAAAACTTGTGAAAAATTGATTAAATTTACATTTTTGTTAAAATCTGGAAACTTGAGTTTTTAATTTATAATTTATTAAATTTGGTTTGTGAAAAATTACGTTCCTGTTTGTCTAGTATAAAAAACCATTTTAAAAATCAATATCTTGTGAAAAATTGATTAAATTTATATTTTTGTTAAAATTTGGAAACTTGAGTTTTTAATTTATAATTTATTAAATTTGCTTTCTGAAAAATTAGGTTCCTGTTTGCCTAGTATAAAAAACCATTAATAAAATCAAAAAGTTGTGAAAAATTGAATAATTTATATTTCTGTTAAAATTTGGAAACTTGAATTTTTAATTTATAATATAATAAATTTGCTTTCTGAAAAATTACTTTCCTGTTTGCCTAGTATAAGAAACCATTTTAAAAATCAAAAACTTGTGAAAAATTGATTAAATTTATATTTTTGTTAAAATTTGGAAACTTGAATTTTTAATTTATAATTTATTAAATTTGCTTTCTGAAAAATTACGTTCCTGTTTGCCTAGTATAAAAAACCATTAATAAAATCAAAAAGTTGTGAAAAATTGAATAATTTATATTTCTGTTAAAATTTGGAAACTTGAATTTTTAATTTATAATATAATAAATTTGCTTTCTGAAAAATTACTTTCCTGTTTGCCTAGTATAAGAAACCATTTTTAAAATCAAAAACTTGTGAAAAATTGAATAATTTATATTTTTGTTAAAATTTAGAAACTTGAATTTTTAATTTATATTTTTTAAATTTGCTTTCTGAAAAATTACGTTCCTGTTTGCCTAGTATAAGAAACCATTTTAAAAATCAAAAACTTGTGAAAAATTGATTAAATTTATATTTTTGTTAAAATTTGGAAACTTGAATTTTTAATTTATAATTTATTAAATTTGCTTTCTGAAAAATTACGTTCCTGTTTGCCTAGTATAAAAAACCATTAATAAAGTCAAAAAGTTGTGAAAAATTGAATAATTTATATTTCTGTTAAAATTTGGAAACTTGAATTTTTAATTTATAATATAATAAATTTGCTTTCTGAAAAATTACTTTCCTGTTTGCCTAGTATAAGAAACCATTTTTAAAATCAAAAACTTGTGAAAAATTGAATAATTTATATTTTTGTTAAAATTTAGAAACTTGAATTTTTAATTTATATTTTTTAAATTTGCTTTCTGAAAAATTACGTTCCTGTTTGCCTAGTACAAAAAACCATTTTTAAAAACAAAAACTTGTGAAAAATTGAATAATTTATATTTTTGTTAAAATTTGGAAACTTGAATTTTTAATTTATAATTTATTAAATTTGTTTCTGAAAAATTACGTTCCTGTTTGCCTAGTACAAAAAACCAATTTAAAAAAACTTGTGAAAAATTGATTAAATTTATATTTTTGTTAAAATTTGGAAACTTGAATTTTTAATTTATAATTTATTAAATTTGCTTTCTGAAAAATTACGTTCCTGTTTGCCTAGTATAAAAAATCATTTTTAAAATCAAAAACGTGGGAAAAATTTATTAAATTTATATTTTTGTTAAAATTTAGAAACTTGAATTTTTAATTTATAATTTATTAAATTTGCTTTCTGAAAAATTACGTTCCTGTTTGCCTAGTATAAAAAACCATTTTAAAAATAAAAAACTTGTGAAAAATTGATTAAATTTGTATTTTTGTTAAAATTTGGAAACTTGAGTTTTTAATTTATTAAATTTGCTTTCTGAAAAATTAGGTTCCTGTTTGCCTAGTATAAAAAACCATTTCAAAAATCAAAAACTTGTGACAAATTGATTAAATTTATATTTTTGTTAAAATTTGGAAACTAGAAATTTTAATTTATAATTTATTAAATTTGCTTTCTGAAAAATTACGTTCCTGTTTGCCTAGTATAAAAAATCATTTTTAAAATCAAAAACGTGGGAAAAATTTATTAAATTTATATTTTTGTTAAAATTTGGAAACTTGAATTTTTAATTTATAATTTATTAAATTTGGTTTGTGAAAAATTACGTTCCTGTTTGCCTAGTATAAAAAATCATTTTTAAAATCAAAAACGTGGGAAAAATTTATTAAATTTATATTTTTGTTAAAATTTAGAAACTTGAATTTTTAATTTATAATTTATTAAATTTGCTTTCTGAAAAATTACGTTCCTGTTTGCCTAGTACAAAAAACCATTTTTAAAAACAAAAAGTTGTGAAAAATTGAATAATTTATATTTTTGTTAAAATTTGGAAACTTGAATTTTTAATTTATAATTTATTAAATTTGCTTTCTGAAAAATTACGTTCCTGTTTGCCTAGTATAAAAAAACCATTTTAAAAATAAAAAACTTGTGAAAAATTGATTATATTTACATTTATGTTAAAATCTGGAAACTTGAGTTTTTAATTTATAATTTATTAAATTTGGTTTGTGAAAAATTACGTTCCTGTTTGTCTAGTATAAAAAACCATTTTAAAAATCAATATCTTGTGAAAAATTGATTAAATTTATATTTTTGTTAAAATTTGGAAACTTGAGTTTTTAATTTATAATTTATTAAATTTGCTTTCTGAAAAATTAGGTTCCTGTTTGCCTAGTATAAAAAACCATTAATAAAATCAAAAAGTTGTGAAAAATTGAATAATTTATATTTCTGTTAAAATTTGGAAACTTGAATTTTTAATTTATAATATAATAAATTTGCTTTCTGAAAAATTACTTTCCTGTTTGCCTAGTATAAGAAACCATTTTAAAAATCAAAAACTTGTGAAAAATTGATTAAATTTATATTTTTGTTAAAATTTGGAAACTTGAATTTTTAATTTATAATTTATTAAATTTGCTTTCTGAAAAATTACGTTCCTGTTTGCCTAGTATGAAAAACCATTTTAAAAATAAAAAACTTGTGAAAAATTGATCAAATTTATATTTTTGTTAAAATTTGGAAACTTGAATTTTTAATTTATAATTTATTAAATTTGCTTTCTGAAAAATTACGTTCCTGTTTGCCTAGTATAAAAAATCATTTTTAAAATCAAAAACGTGGGAAAAATTGATTAAATTTATATTTTTGTTAAAATTTAGAAATTTGAATTTTTAATTTATATTTTTTAAATTTGCTTTCTGAAAAATTACGTTCCTGTTTGCCTAGTACAAAAAACCATTTTTAAAAACAAAAACTTGTGAAAAATTGAATAATTTATATTTTTGTTAAAATTTGGAAACTTGAATTTTTAATTTATAATTTATTAAATTTGCTTTCTGAAAAATTACGTTCCTGTTTGCCTAGTATAAAAAACCATTTTAAAAATAAAAAACTTCTAAAAAATTGATTAAATTTACATTTTTGTTAAAATCTGGAAACTTGAGTTTTTAATTTATAATTTATTAAATTTGCTTTCTGAAAAATTACGTTCCTGTTTGCCTAGTATAAGAAACCATTTTTAAAATCAAAAACTTGTGAAAAATTGAATAATTTATATTTTTGTTAAAATTTGGAGACTTGAATTTTTAATTTATAATTTATTAAATTTGCTTTCTGAAAAATTACGTTCCTGTTTGCCTAGTATAAGAAACCATTTTAAAAATCAAAAACTTGTGAAAAATTGATTAAATTTATATTTTTGTTAAAATTTGGAAACTTGAATTTTTGATTAACAATTTATTAAATTAGTTTTCTGAAAAATTACGTTCCTGTTTGCCTAGTACAAGAAACCATTTTAAAATTAAAAAACTTGTGAAAAATTGATTAAATTTACATTTTTGTTAAAATCTGGAAACTTGAGTTTTTAATTTATAATTTATTAAATTTGCTTTCTGAAAAATTACGTTCCTGTTTGCCTAGTATAAAACACCATTAATAAAATCAAAAACTTGTGAAAAATTGATTAAATTTATATTTTTGTTAAAATTTGGAAACTTGAGTTTTTAATTTATAATTTATTAAATTTGCTTTCTGAAAAATTACGTTCCTGTTTGTCTAGTATAAAAAACCATTTTAAAAATCGAAAACTTGTGAAAAATTGAATAATTTATATTTTTGTTAAAATTTGGAGACTTGAATTTTTAATTTATAATTTATTAATTTTGCTTTCTGAAAAATTACGTTCCTGTTTGCCTAGTATAAGAAACCATTTTAAAAATCAAAAACTTGTGAAAAATTGATTAAATTTATATTTTTGTTAAAATTTGGAAACTTGAATTTTTGATTAACAATTTATTAAATTAGTTTTCTGAAAAATTACGTTTCTGTTTGCCTAGTACAAAAAACCATCCATAAAATCAAAAACTTGTGAAAAATTGATTAAATTTATATTTTTGTTAAAATTTGGAAACTTGAATTTTTAATTTATAATTTATAAAATTTGCTTTATGAAAAATTTCGTTCCTGTTTGCCTAGTATAAAAAACCATTTTAAAAATCAAAAACTTGTGAAAAATTGATTAAATTTATATTTTTGTTAAAATTTGGAAACTTGAGTTTTTAATTTATAATTTATTAAATTTGCTTTCTGAAAAATTAGGTTTCTGTTCGCGTAGTATAAAAAACCATTTTAAAAATCAAAAACTTGTGAAAAATTGATTATGTTTGGCTATGTGAGTTTTTAATTTATAATTTATTAAATTTGCTTTCTGAAAAATTAGGTTTCGTTTGCCTAGTATAAAAAACCATTAATAAAATAAAAAACTTGTGAAAAATTGATTAAATTTATATTTTTGTTAAAATTTGGAAACTTGAGTTTTTAATTTATAATTTATTAAATTTGCTTTCTGAAAAATTAGGTTTCTGTTTGCCTAGTATAAAAAACCATTAATAAAATCAAAAACTTGTGAAAAATTGATTAAATTTATATTTTTGTTAAAATTTGGAAACTTGAATTTTTAATTTATAATTTATTAAATTTGCTTTCTGAAAAATTACTTTCCTGTTTGCCTTGTACAAAAAACCATTTTTAAAAACAAAAACTTGTGAAAAATTGAATAATTTATATTTTTGTTAAAATTTGGAAACTTGAATTTTGAATTTACAATTTATTAAATTTGCTTTCTGAAAAATTACGTTCCTGTTTGCCTAGTATAAAAAACCATTTTAAAAATCAAAACCTAGTAAAAAATTGATTATATTTATATTTCTGTTAAAATTTGAAAACTTGAATTTTTAATTTACAATTTATTAAATTTGCTTTCTGAAAAATTACGTTCCTGTTTGCCTAGTATAAAAAACCATTTTAAAAATCAAAAACTTGTGAAAAATTGATTAAATTTATATTTTTGTTAAAATTTGGAAACTAGAATTTTTAATTTATAATTTATTAAATTTGCTTTCTGAAAAATTACGTTCCTGTTTGCCTACTAAAGAAAACCATTTTAAAAATCAAAAACTTGTGAAAAATTGATTAAATTTATATTTTTGTTAAAATTTGGAAACTTGAGTTTTTAATTTATAATTTATTAAATTTGCTATCTGAAAAATTACGTTCCTGTTTGCCTAGTATAAAAAACCATTTTAAAAATCAAAAACTTATGAAAAATTGAATAATTTATATTTCTGTTAAAATTTGGAAACTTGAATTTTTAATTTACAATTTATTAAATTTGCTTTCTGAAAAATTACGTTCCTGTTTGCCTAGTATAAAAAACCATTTTAAAAACAAAAACTTGTGAAAAATTGAATAATTTATATTTTTGTTAAAATTTGGAAACTTGAATTTTTAATTTACAATTTATTAAATTTGCTTTCTGAAAAATTACGTTCCTGTTTGCCTAGTATAAAAAACCATTTTAAAAATCAAAAACTTGTGAAAAATTGATTAAATTTATATTTTTGTTAAAATTTGGAAACTAGAATTTTTAATTTATAATTTATTAAATTTGCTTTCTGAAAAATTACGTTCCTGTTTGCCTACTAAAAAAAACCATTTTAAAAATCAAAAACTTGTGAAAAATTGATTAAATTTATATTTTTGTTAAAATTTGGAAACTTGAATTTTTAATTTATAATATATTAAATTTGCTTTCTGAAAAATTACGTTGCTGATTGCCTAGTATAAAAAACCATTAATAAAATCAAAAACCTGTGAAAAATTGATTAAATTTTTATTTTTTTTAAAATTTGGAAACTTGAGTTTTTAATTTATAATTTATTAAATTTGCTATCTGAAAAATTACGTTCCTGTTTGCCTAGTATAAAAAACCATTTTAAAAATCAAAAACTTATGAAAAATTGATTAAATTTATATTTTTGTCAATATTTGGAAACTTGAATTTTTGATTAATAATTTATTAAATTTGCTTTCTGAAAAATTACCTTCCTGTTTGCCTAGTACAAAAAACCATTTTTAAAAACAAAAACTTGTGAAAAAATGAATAATTTATATTTTTGTTAAAATTTGGAAACTTGAATTTTTAATTTATAATTTATTAAATTTGCTTTCTGAAAAATTAGGTTCCTGTTTGCCTAGTATATAAAACCATTTTAAAAATCAAAAACTTGTGAAAAATTGATTAAATTTATATTTTTGATAAAATTTGGAAACTTGAGTTTTTAATTTATAATTTATTAAATTTGTTTTCTGAAAAATTACGTTCCTGTTTGCCTAGTATAAAAAACCATTTTAAAAATCAAAAACTTGTGAAAAATTGATTAAATTTATATTTTTGTTAAAATTTGGAAACTTGAGTTTTTAATTTATAATTTATTAAATTTACTTTCTGAAAAATTACCTTCCTGTTTGCCTAGTACAAAAAACCATTTTTAAAAACAAAAACTTGTGAAAAAATGAATAATTTATATTTTTGTTAAAATTTGGAAACTTGAATTTTTAATTTATAATTTATTAAATTTGCTTTCTGAAAAATTAGGTTCCTGTTTGCCTAGTACAAAAAACCATTAATAAAATCAAAAACTTGTGGAAAATTGATTAAATTTATATTTTTGTTAAAATTTGGAAAATTGAATTTTTAATTTATAATTTATTAAATTTGTTTTCTGAAAAATTACGTTCCTGTTTGCCTAGTATAAAAAACCATTTTAAAAATCAAAAACTTGTGAAAAATTGATTAAATTTATATTTTTGTTAAAATTTGGAAACTTGAGTTTTTAATTTATAATTTATTAAATTTGCTTTCTGAAAAATTAGGTTCCTGTTTGCCTAGTATATAAAACCATTTTAAAAATCAAAAACTTGTGAAAAATTGATTAAATTTATATTTTTGTTAAAATTTGGAAACTTGAGTTTTTAATTTATAATTTATTAAATTTGCTTTCTGAAAAATTAGGTTTCTGTTTGCGTAGTATAAAAAACCATTTTAAAAATCAAAAACTTGTGAAAAATTGATTAAATTTATATTTTTGTTAAAATTTGGAAACTTGAGTTTTTAATTTATAATTTATTAAATTTGTTTTCTGAAAAATTAGGTTTCTGTTTGCCTAGTATAAAAAACCATTAATAAAATCAAAAACTTGTGAAAAATTGATTAAATTTATATTTTTGTTAAAATTTGGAAACTTGAATTTTTAATTTACAATTTATTAAATTTGCTTTCTGAAAAATTACGTTCCTGTTTGCCTTGTACAAAAAACCATTTTTAAAAACAAAAACTTGTGAAAAATTGAACAATTTATATTTTTGTTAAAATTTGGAGACTTGAATTTTTAATTTATAATTTATTAAATTTGCTTTCTGAAAAATTATGTTCCTGTTTGCGTAGTATAAAAAACCTTTTTAAAAATCAAAAACTTGTGAAAAATTGATTAAATTTATATTTTCGTTAAAATTTGGAGACTTGAATTTATAATTTATTAAATTTGCTTTCTGAAAAATTACGTTCCTGTTTGCCTAGTATAAAAAACCATTTTAAAAATCAAAAACTAGTGAAAAATTGATTAAATTTATATTTCTGTTAAAATTTGGAAACTTGAATTTTTAATTTACAATTTATTAAATTTGCTTTCTGAAAAATTACGTTCCTGTTTGCCTAGTATAAAAAACCATTTTAAAAATCAAAAACTTGTGAAAAATTGATTAAATTTATATTTTTGTTAAAATTTGGAAACTTGAATTTTTAATTTATAATCTGAAAAATTATATTCCTGTTTGCCTAGTACAAAAAACCATTTAAAAAAAAAAAAACTTGTGAAAAATTTAATAATTTATATTTTTGTTAAAATTTGGAGACTTGAATTTTTAATTTATAATATATTAAATTTGCTTTCTGAAAAATTACGTTCCTGTTTGCCTAGTACAAAAAACCATTTTAAAAATCAAAAACTAGTGAAAAATTGATTAAATTTATATTTCTGTTAAAATTTGGAAACTTGAATTTTTAATTTACAATTTATTAAATTTGCTTTCTGAAAAATTACGTTCCTGTTTGCCTAGTATAAAAAACCATTTTAAAAATCAAAAACTAGTGAAAAATTGATTAAATTTATATTTCTGTTAAAATTTGGAAACTTGAATTTTTAATTTACAATTTATTAAATTTGCTTTCTGAAAAATTACGTTCCTGTTTGCCTAGTATAAAAAACCGTTTTAAAAATCAAAAACTTGTGAAAAATTGATTAAATTAATTATATTTTTGTTAAAATTTGGAAACTTGAGTTTTTAATTTATAATTTATTAAATTTGCTTTCTGAAAAATTACGTTCCTGTTTGCCTAGTACAAAAAACCGATTTAAAAATCACAAACTTGTGAAAAATTGATTAAATTTATATTTTTGTTAAAATTTGGAAACTTGAATTTTTCATTTATAATTTATTAAATTTGCTTTCTGAAAAATTACGTTCCTGTTTGTCTAGTATAAAAAATCATTTTTAAAATCAAAAACGTGGGAAAAATTGATTAAATTTATATTTTTGTTAAAATTTAGAAACTTGAATTTTTAATTTATAATTTATTAAATTTGCTTTCTGAAAAATTACGTTCCTGTTTGCCTAGTACAAAAAACCAATTTAAAAATCAAAAACTTGTGAAAAATTGATTAAATTTATATTTTTGTTAAAATTTGGAAACTTGAATTTTTAATTTATAATTTATTAAATTTGCTTTCTGAAAAATTACGTTCCTGTTTGCCTAGTATAAAAAACCATTTTAAAAATCAAAAACTTGTGAAAAATTGATTAAATTTATATTTTTGTTAAAATTTAGAAACTAGAGTTTTTAATTTATAATTTATTAAATTTGCTTTCTGAAAAATTAGGTTCCTGTTTGCCTAGTACAAAAAACCATTAATAAAATCAAAAACTTGTGAAAAATTGATTAAATTCATATTTTTGTTAAAATTTGGAAACTTGAATTTTTAATTTATAATTTATTAAATTTGCTTTCTGAAAAATTACGTTCCTGTTTGCCTAGTATAAAAAATCATTTTTAAAATTAAAAACGTGGGAAAAATAGATTAAATATATATTTTTGTTAAAATTTGAAAACTTGAATTTTTAATTTATAATTTATTAAATTTGCTTTCTGAAAAATTACGTTCCTGTTTGCCTAGTACAAAAAACCAATTTAAAAATAACAAACTTGTGAAAAATTGATTAAATTTATATTTTTGTTAAAATTTAGAAACTAGAGTTTTTAATTTATAATTTATTAAATTTGCTTTCTGAAAAATTACGTTCCTGTTTGCCTAGTATAAAAAACCATTTTAAAAATCAAAAACTTGTGAAAAATTAATTAAATTTATATTTTTGTTAAAATTTGGAAACTAGAGTTTTTAATTTATAATTTATTAAATTTGCTTTCTGAAAAATTAGGTTCCTGTTTGCCTAGTACAAAAAACCATTAATAAAATCAAAAACTTGTGGAAAATTGATTAAATTTATATTTTTGTTAAAAATTGGAAAATTGAGTTTTTAATTTATAATTTATTAAATTTGCTTTCTGAAAAATTACGTTCCTGTTTGCCTAGTATAAAAAACCATTTTTAAAATCAAAAACTTGTGAAAAATTGATTAAATTTATATTTTTGTTAAAATTTGGAAACTTGAGTTTTTAATTTATAATTTATTAAATTTGCTTTCTGAAAAATTAGGTTTCTGTTTGCGTAGTATAAAAAACCATTTTAAAAATCAAAAACTTGTGAAAAATTGATTAAATTTATATTTTTGTTAAAATTTGGAAACTTGAGTTTTTAATTTATAATTTATTAAATTTGTTTTCTGAAAAATTACGTTCCTGTTTTCCTAGTATAAAAAACCATTTTAAAAATCAAAAACTTGTGAAAAATTAATTAAATTTATATTTTTGTTAAAATTTGGAAACTTGAGTTTTTAATTTATAATTTATTAAATTTGCTTTCTGAAAAATTAGGTTCCTGTTTGCCTAGTACAAAAAACCATTAATAAAATCAAAAACTTGTGGAAAATTGATTAAATTTATATTTTTGTTAAAAATTGGAAAATTGAGTTTTTAATTTATAATTTATTAAATTTGCTATCTGAAAAATTACGTTCCTGTTTGCCTAGTATAAAAAACCATTTTTAAAATCAAAAACTTGTGAAAAATTGATTAAATTTATATTTTTGTTAAAATTTGGAAACTTGAGTTTTTAATTTATAATTTATTAAATTTGCTTTCTGAAAAATTAGGTTTCTGTTTGCGTAATATAAAAAACCATTTTAAAAATCAAAAACTTGTGAAAAATTGATTAAATTTATATTTTTGTTAAAATTTGGAAACTTGAGTTTTTAATTTATAATTTATTAAATTTGCTTTCTTTAAAATTAGGTTTCTGTTTGCGTAGTATAAAAAACCATTTTAAAAATCAAAAACTTGTGAAAAATTGATTAAATTTATATTTTTCTTAAAATTTGGAAACTTGAGTTTTTAATTTATAATTTATTAAATTTGTTTTCTGAAAAATTAGGATTCTGTTTGCCTAGTATAAAAAACCATTAATAAAATCAAAAACTTGTGAAAAATTGATTAAATTTATATTTTTGTTAAAATTTGGAAACTTGAATTTTTAATTTATAAATTATTAAATTTGCTTTCTGAAAAATTACGTTCCTGTTTGCCTTGTACAAAAAACCATTTTTAAAAACAAAAACTTGTGAAAAATTGAATAATTTATATTTATGTTAAAATTTGGAGACTTGAATTTTTAATTTATAATTTATTAAATTTGCTTTCTGAAAAATTATGTTCCTGTTTGCCTAGTATAAAAAAACCTTTTTAAAAATCAAAAACTTGTGAAAAATTGATTAAATTTATATTTTTGTTAAAATTTGGAAACTTGAATTTTTAATTTATAATTTACTAAATTTGCTTTCTGAAAAATTACCTTCCTGTTTGCCTAGTATAAAAAACTATTTTAAAAATCAAAAACTTGTGAAAAATTGATTAATTTTTATATTTTTGTTAAAATTTGGAAACTTGAATTTTTAATTTATAATTTATTAATCTTGCTTTCTGAAAAATTACGTTCCTGTTTGCCTAGTATAAAAAACCATTTTAAAAATCAAAAACTAGTGAAAAAGTGATTAAATTTATATTTCTGTTAAAATTTGGAAACTTGAATTTTTAATTTATAATTTATTAAATTTGCTTTCTGAAAAATTACGTTCCTGTTTGCCTAGTAAAAAAAACCATTTTAAAAATCAAAAACTAGTGAAAAAGTGATTAAATTTATATTTCTGTTAAAATTTGGAAACTTGAATTTTTAATTTATAATTTATTAAATTTGCTATCTGAAAAATTACGTTCCTGTTTGCCTACTAAAAAAAACCAATTTAAAAATCAAAAACTTGTGAAAAATTGAATAAATTTATATTTTTGCTAAAATTTGGAAACTTGAATTTTTAATTTATAATTTATTAAATTCGCTTTCTGAAAAATTACGTTCCTGTTTGCCTAGTATAAAAAACAATTAATAAAATCAAAACTTGTGAAAAATTGATTAAATTTATATTTTTGTTAAAATTTGGAAACTTGAATTTTTAATTTATAATTTATTAAATTTGCTATCTGAAAAATTAGGTTTCTGTTTGCGTAGTATAAAAAACCATTTTAAAAATCAAAAACTTGTGAAAAATTGATTAAATTTATATTTTTGTTAAAATTTGGAAACTTGAGTTTTTAATTTATAATTTATTAAATTTGTTTTCTGAAAAATTAGGATTCTGTTTGCCTAGTATAAAAAACCATTAATAAAATCAAAAACTTGTGAAAAATTGATTAAATTTATATTTTTGTTAAAATTTGGAAACTTGAATTTTTAATTTATAAATTATTAAATTTGCTTTCTGAAAAATTACGTTCCTGTTTGCCTAGTAAAAAAAACCATTTTTTTTTTAAAATTCGGAAACTTGAATTTTTAATTTATAATTTATTAAATTTGCTATCTGAAAAATTACGTTCCTGTTTGCCTAGTATAAAAAACCATTTTAAAAATCAAAAACTTGTGAAAAATTGATTAAATTTATATTTTTGTTAAAATTTGGAAACTTGAATTTTTAATTTATAATTTACTAAATTTGCTTTCTGAAAAATTACCTTCCTGTTTGCCTAGTATAAAAAACTATTTTAAAAATCAAAAACTTGTGAAAAATTGATTAATTTTTATATTTTTGTTAAAATTTGGAAACTTGAATTTTTAATTTATAATTTATTAAATTTGCTTTCTGAAAAATTATGTTCCTGTTTGCCTAGTATAAAAAACTATTTTAAAAATCAAAAACTTGTGAAAAATTGATTAAATTTTATATTTTTGTTAAAATTTGGAAACTTGAATTTTTAATTTATAATTTATTAAATTTGCTATCTGAAAAATTAGGTTTCTGTTTGCGTAGTATAAAAAACCATTTTAAAAATCAAAAACTTGTGAAAAATTGATTAAATTTATATTTTTGTTAAAATTTGGAAACTTGAGTTTTTAATTTATAATTTATTAAATTTGTTTTCTGAAAAATTAGGATTCTGTTTGCCTAGTATAAAAAACCATTAATAAAATCAAAAACTTGTGAAAAATTGATTAAATTTATATTTTTGTTAAAATTTGGAAACTTGAATTTTTAATTTATAAATTATTAAATTTGCTTTCTGAAAAATTACGTTCCTGTTTGCCTAGTAAAAAAAACCATTTTTTTTTTAAAATTCGGAAACTTGAATTTTTAATTTATAATTTATTAAATTTGCTATCTGAAAAATTACGTTCCTGTTTGCCTAGTATAAAAAACCATTTTAAAAATCAAAAACTTGTGAAAAATTGATTAAATTTATATTTTTGTTAAAATTTGGAAACTTGAATTTTTAATTTATAATTTACTAAATTTGCTTTCTGAAAAATTACCTTCCTGTTTGCCTAGTATAAAAAACTATTTTAAAAATCAAAAACTTGTGAAAAATTGATTAATTTTTATATTTTTGTTAAAATTTGGAAACTTGAATTTTTAATTTATAATTTATTAAATTTGCTTTCTGAAAAATTATGTTCCTGTTTGCCTAGTATAAAAAACTATTTTAAAAATCAAAAACTTGTGAAAAATTGATTAAATTTTATATTTTTGTTAAAATTTGGAAACTTGAATTTTTAATTTATAATTTACTAAATTTGCTTTCTGAAAAATTACCTTCCTGTTTGCCTAGTATAAAAAACTATTTTAAAAATCAAAAACTTGTGAAAAATTGATTAATTTTTATATTTTTGTTAAAATTTGGAAACTTGAATTTTTAATTTATAATTTACTAAATTTGCTTTCTGAAAAATTACCTTCCTGTTTGCCTAGTATAAAAAACTATTTTAAAAATCAAAAACTTGTGAAAAATTGATTAATTTTTATATTTTTGTTAAAATTTGGAAACTTGAATTTTTAATTTATAATTTATTAAATTTGCTATCTGAAAAATTAGGTTTCTGTTTGCGTAGTATAAAAAACCATTTTAAAAATCAAAAACTTGTGAAAAATTGATTAAATTTATATTTTTGTTAAAATTTGGAAACTTGAGTTTTTAATTTATAATTTATTAAATTTGTTTTCTGAAAAATTAGGATTCTGTTTGCCTAGTATAAAAAACCATTAATAAAATCAAAAACTTGTGAAAAATTGATTAAATTTATATTTTTGTTAAAATTTGGAAACTTGAATTTTTAATTTATAAATTATTAAATTTGCTTTCTGAAAAATTACGTTCCTGTTTGCCTAGTAAAAAAAACCATTTTTTTTTTAAAATTCGGAAACTTGAATTTTTAATTTATAATTTATTAAATTTGCTATCTGAAAAATTACGTTCCTGTTTGCCTAGTATAAAAAACCATTTTAAAAATCAAAAACTTGTGAAAAATTGATTAAATTTATATTTTTGTTAAAATTTGGAAACTTGAATTTTTAATTTATAATTTACTAAATTTGCTTTCTGAAAAATTACGTTCCTGTTTGCCTAGTAAAAAAAACCATTTTTTTTTTAAAATTCGGAAACTTGAATTTTTAATTTATAATTTATTAAATTTGCTATCTGAAAAATTACGTTCCTGTTTGCCTAGTATAAAAAACCATTTTAAAAATCAAAAACTTGTGAAAAATTGATTAAATTTATATTTTTGTTAAAATTTGGAAACTTGAATTTTTAATTTATAATTTACTAAATTTGCTATCTGAAAAATTACGTTCCTGTTTGCCTAGTATAAAAAACTATTTTAAAAATCAAAAACTTGTGAAAAATTGATTAAATTTATATTTATGTTAAAATTTGGAGACTTGAATTTTTAATTTATAATTTATTAAATTTGCTTTCTGAAAAATTAGGTTTCTGTTTGCCTAGTATAAAAAAACCTTTTTAAAAATCAAAAACTTGTGAAAAATTGATTAAATTTATATTTTTGTTAAAATTTGGAAACTTGAATTTTTAATTTATAATTTACTAAATTTGCTTTCTGAAAAATTACCTTCCTGTTTGCCTAGTATAAAAAACCATTTTAAAAATCAAAAACTTGTGAAAAATTGAATAATTTATATTTCTGTTAAAATTTGGAGACTTGAATTTTTAATTTCTAATTTCTTAAATTTGCTTTCTGAAAAATTATGTTCCTGTTTGCTTAGTACAAAAAACCATTTTTAAAAAAAAAAACTTGTGAAAAATTGAATAATTTATATTTTTGTTAAAATTTGGAGACTTGAATTTTTAATTTATAATATATTAAATTTGCTTTCTGAAAAATTACGTTCCTGTTTGCCTAGTATAAAAAACCATTTTAAAAATCAAAAACTTGTGAAAAATTGATTAAATTTATATTTTTGTTAAAATTTGGAAACTTGAGTTTTTAATTTATAATTTATCAAATTTGCTATCTGAAAAATTTGTTTTGTTAAAATTTGGAAACTTGAATTTTTCATTTATAATTTATTAAAATTTGCTTTCTGAAAAATTACGATCCTGTTTGCCTAGTATAAAAAATCATTTTTAAAATCAAAAACGTGGGAAAAATTGATTAAATTTATATTTTTGTTAAAATTTAGAAACTTGAATTTTTAATTTATAATTTATTAAATTTGCTTTCTGAAAAATTACGTTCCTGTTTGCCTAGTATAAAAAACCATTAATAAAATCAAAACTTGTGAAGAATTGATTAAATTTATATTTTTGTTAAAATTTGGAAACTTGAGTTTTTAATTTATAACTTATTAAATTTGCTTTCTGAAAAATTACGTTCCTGTTTGCCTAGTACAAAAAACAATTTTAAAACCTAGTATAAAAAACCATTTTAAAAATCAAAAACTTGTGAAACATTGATTAAATTTATATTTTTGTTAAAATTTGGAAACTTGAGTTTTAAATTTATAATTTATTAAATTTGCTTTCTGAAAAATTACGTTCCTGTTTGCCTAGTATAAAAAACCATTAATAAAACCAAAACTTGTGAAAAATTGATTAAATTCATATTTTTGTTAAAATTTGGAAACTTGAATTTTTAATTTATAATTTTTTAAATTTGCTTTCTGAAAAATTACGTTCCTGTTTGCCTAGTATAAAAAACCATTTTTAAACCTAGTATAAAAAGTTATTTTTAAAATCAAAAACGTGGGAAAAATTGATTAAATTTATATTGTTGTTAAAATTTGGAAACTAGAACTTTTAATTTAAAATTTATTAAATTTGCTTTCTGAAAAATTACGTTCCTGTGTGCCTAGTATAAAAAACCATTAATAAAATCAAAACGTGGGAAAAATTGATTAAATTCATATTTTTGTTAAAATTTGGAAACTTGAGTTTTTAATTTATAATTTATTAAATTTGCTTTCTGAAAAATTACGTTCCTGTTTGCCTAGTATAAAAAACCATTTTAAAAATCAAAAACTTGTGAAAAATTAATTAAATTTATATTTTTGTTAAAATTTGGAAACTAGAGTTTTTAATTTATAATTTATTAAATTTGCTTTCTGAAAAATTAGGTTCCTGTTTGCCTAGTACAAAAAACCATTAATAAAATCAAAAACTTGTGGAAAATTGATTAAATTTATATTTTTGTTAAAAATTGGAATATTGAGTTTTTAATTTATAATTTATTAAATTTGCTTTCTGAAAAATTACGTTCCTGTTTGCCTAGTATAAAAAACCATTTTTAAAATCAAAAACTTGTGAAAAATTGATTAAATTTATATTTTTGTTAAAATTTGGAAACTTGAGTTTTTAATTTATAATTTATTAAATTTGCTTTCTGAAAAATTAGGTTTCTGTTTGCGTAGTATAAAAAACCATTTTAAAAATCAAAAACTTGTGAAAAATTGATTAAATTTATATTTTTGTTAAAATTTGGAAACTTGAGTTTTTAATTTATAATTTATTAAATTTGTTTTCTGAAAAATTACGTTCCTGTTTTCCTAGTATAAAAAACCATTTTAAAAATCAAAAACTTGTGAAAAATTAATTAAATTTATATTTTTGTTAAAATTTGGAAACTTGAGTTTTTAATTTATAATTTATTAAATTTGCTTTCTGAAAAATTAGGTTCCTGTTTGCCTAGTACAAAAAACCATTAATAAAATCAAAAACTTGTGGAAAATTGATTAAATTTATATTTTTGTTAAAAATTGGAAAATTGAGTTTTTAATTTATAATTTATTAAATTTGCTATCTGAAAAATTACGTTCCTGTTTGCCTAGTATAAAAAACCATTTTTAAAATCAAAAACTTGTGAAAAATTGATTAAATTTATATTTTTGTTAAAATTTGGAAACTTGAGTTTTTAATTTATAATTTATTAAATTTGCTTTCTGAAAAATTAGGTTTCTGTTTGCGTAATATAAAAAACCATTTTAAAAATCAAAAACTTGTGAAAAATTGATTAAATTTATATTTTTGTTAAAATTTGGAAACTTGAGTTTTTAATTTATAATTTATTAAATTTGCTTTCTTTAAAATTAGGTTTCTGTTTGCGTAGTATAAAAAACCATTTTAAAAATCAAAAACTTGTGAAAAATTGATTAAATTTATATTTTTGTTAAAATTTGGAAACTTGAGTTTTTAATTTATAATTTATTAAATTTGTTTTCTGAAAAATTAGGATTCTGTTTGCCTAGTATAAAAAACCATTAATAAAATCAAAAACTTGTGAAAAATTGATTAAATTTATATTTTTGTTAAAATTTGGAAACTTGAATTTTTAATTTATAAATTATTAAATTTGCTTTCTGAAAAATTACGTTCCTGTTTGCCTTGTACAAAAAACCATTTTTAAAAACAAAAACTTGTGAAAAATTGAATAATTTATATTTATGTTAAAATTTGGAGACTTGAATTTTTAATTTATAATTTATTAAATTTGCTTTCTGAAAAATTATGTTCCTGTTTGCCTAGTATAAAAAAACCTTTTTAAAAATCAAAAACTTGTGAAAAATTGATTAAATTTATATTTTTGTTAAAATTTGGAAACTTGAATTTTTAATTTATAATTTACTAAATTTGCTTTCTGAAAAATTACCTTCCTGTTTGCCTAGTATAAAAAACTATTTTAAAAATCAAAAACTTGTGAAAAATTGATTAATTTTTATATTTTTGTTAAAATTTGGAAACTTGAATTTTTAATTTATAATTTATTAATCTTGCTTTCTGAAAAATTACGTTCCTGTTTGCCTAGTATAAAAAACCATTTTAAAAATCAAAAACTAGTGAAAAAGTGATTAAATTTATATTTCTGTTAAAATTTGGAAACTTGAATTTTTAATTTATAATTTATTAAATTTGCTTTCTGAAAAATTACGTTCCTGTTTGCCTAGTAAAAAAAACCATTTTAAAAATCAAAAACTAGTGAAAAAGTGATTAAATTTATATTTCTGTTAAAATTTGGAAACTTGAATTTTTAATTTATAATTTATTAAATTTGCTTTCTGAAAAATTACGTTCCTGTTTGCCTACTAAAAAAAACCAATTTAAAAATCAAAAACTTGTGAAAAATTGAATAAATTTATATTTTTGCTAAAATTTGGAAACTTGAATTTTTAATTTATAATTTATTAAATTCGCTTTCTGAAAAATTACGTTCCTGTTTGCCTAGTATAAAAAACAATTAATAAAATCAAAACTTGTGAAAAATTGATTAAATTTATATTTTTGTTAAAATTTGGAAACTTGAATTTTTAATTTATAATTTATTAAATTTGCTATCTGAAAAATTAGGTTTCTGTTTGCGTAGTATAAAAAACCATTTTAAAAATCAAAAACTTGTGAAAAATTGATTAAATTTATATTTTTGTTAAAATTTAGAAACTAGAGTTTTTAATTTATAATTTATTAAATTTGCTTTCTTTAAAATTAGGTTTCTGTTTGCGTAGTATAAAAAACCATTTTAAAAATCAAAAACTTGTGAAAAATTGATTAAATTTATATTTTTGTTAAAATTTGGAAACTTGAGTTTTTAATTTATAATTTATTAAATTTGTTTTCTGAAAAATTAGGATTCTGTTTGCCTAGTATAAAAAACCATTAATAAAATCAAAAACTTGTGAAAAATTGATTAAATTTATATTTTTGTTAAAATTTGGAAACTTGAATTTTTAATTTATAAATTATTAAATTTGCTTTCTGAAAAATTACGTTCCTGTTTGCCTAGTAAAAAAAACCATTTTTTTTTTAAAATTTGGAAACTTGAATTTTTAATTTATAATTTATTAAATTTGCTATCTGAAAAATTACGTTCCTGTTTGCCTAGTATAAAAAACCATTTTAAAAATCAAAAACTTGTGAAAAATTGATTAAATTTATATTTTTGTTAAAATTTGGAAACTTGAATTTTTAATTTATAATTTACTAAATTTGCTATCTGAAAAATTACGTTCCTGTTTGCCTAGTATAAAAAACTATTTTAAAAATCAAAAACTTGTGAAAAATTGATTAAATTTATATTTATGTTAAAATTTGGAGACTTGAATTTTTAATTTATAATTTATTAAATTTGCTTTCTGAAAAATTAGGTTTCTGTTTGCCTAGTATAAAAAAACCTTTTTAAAAATCAAAAACTTGTGAAAAATTGATTAAATTTATATTTTTGTTAAAATTTGGAAACTTGAATTTTTAATTTATAATTTACTAAATTTGCTTTCTGAAAAATTACCTTCCTGTTTGCCTAGTATAAAAAACTATTTTAAAAATCAAAAACTTGTGAAAAATTGATTAATTTTTATATTTTTGTTAAAATTCGGAAACTTGAATTTTTAATTTATAATTTATTAAATTTGCTTTCTGAAAAATTATGTTCCTGTTTGCCTAGTATAAAAAAACCTTTTTAAAAATCAAAAACTTGTGAAAAATTGATTAAATTTATATTTTTGTTAAAATTTGGAAACTTGAATTTTTAATTTATAATTTACTAAATTTGCTTTCTGAAAAATTACCTTCCTGTTTGCCTAGTATAAAAAACTATTTTAAAAATCAAAAACTTGTGAAAAATTGATTAATTTTTATATTTTTGTTAAAATTTGGAAACTTGAATTTTTAATTTATAATTTATTAATCTTGCTTTCTGAAAAATTACGTTCCTGTTTGCCTAGTATAAAAAACCATTTTAAAAATCAAAAACTAGTGAAAAAGTGATTAAATTTATATTTCTGTTAAAATTTGGAAACTTGAATTTTTAATTTATAATTTATTAAATTTGCTTTCTGAAAAATTACGTTCCTGTTTGCCTAGTAAAAAAAAACATTTTTTTTTTTAAATTTGGAAACTTGAATTTTTAATTTATAATTTATTAAATTTGCTATCTGAAAAATTACGTTCCTGTTTGCCTAGTATAAAAAACCATTTTAAAAATCAAAAACTTGTGAAAAATTGAATAATTTATATTTCTGTTAAAATTTGGAGACTTGAATTTTTAATTTCTAATTTCTTAAATTTGCTTTCTGAAAAATTATGTTCCTGTTTGCCTAGTACAAAAAACCATTTTTAAAAAAAAAAACTTGTGAAAAATTGAATAATTTATATTTTTGTTAAAATTTGGAGACTTGAATTTTTAATTTATAATATATTAAATTTGCTTTCTGAAAAATTACGTTCCTGTTTGCCTAGTATAAAAAACCATTTTAAAAATCAAAAACTTGTGAAAAATTGATTAAATTTATATTTTTGTTAAAATTTGGAAACTTGAGTTTTTAATTTATAATTTATCAAATTTGCTATCTGAAAAATTTGTTTTGTTAAAATTTGGAAACTTGAATTTTTCATTTATAATTTATTAAAATTTGCTTTCTGAAAAATTACGATCCTGTTTGCCTAGTATAAAAAATCATTTTTAAAATCAAAAACGTGGGAAAAATTGATTAAATTTATATTTTTGTTAAAATTTAGAAACTTGAATTTTTAATTTATAATTTATTAAATTTGCTTTCTGAAAAATTACGTTCCTGTTTGCCTAGTATAAAAAACCATTAATAAAATCAAAACTTGTGAAGAATTGATTAAATTTATATTTTTGTTAAAATTTGGAAACTTGAGTTTTTAATTTATAACTTATTAAATTTGCTTTCTGAAAAATTACGTTCCTGTTTGCCTAGTACAAAAAACAATTTTAAAACCTAGTATAAAAAACCATTTTAAAAATCAAAAACTTGTGAAACATTGATTAAATTTATATTTTTGTTAAAATTTGGAAACTTGAGTTTTAAATTTATAATTTATTAAATTTGCTTTCTGAAAAATTACGTTCCTGTTTGCCTAGTATAAAAAACCATTAATAAAACCAAAACTTGTGAAAAATTGATTAAATTCATATTTTTGTTAAAATTTGGAAACTTGAATTTTTAATTTATAATTTTTTAAATTTGCTTTCTGAAAAATTACGTTCCTGTTTGCCTAGTATAAAAAACCATTTTTAAACCTAGTATAAAAAGTTATTTTTAAAATCAAAAACGTGGGAAAAATTGATTAAATTTATATTGTTGTTAAAATTTGGAAACTAGAACTTTTAATTTAAAATTTATTAAATTTGCTTTCTGAAAAATTACGTTCCTGTGTGCCTAGTATAAAAAACCATTAATAAAATCAAAACGTGGGAAAAATTGATTAAATTTATATTTTTGTTAAAATTTGGAAACTTGAATTTTTAATTTATAATTTATTAAATTTGCTTTCTGAAAAATTACGTTCCTGTTTGCCTAGTACAAAAAACCATTTTAAAACCTAGTATAAAAAACCATTTTAAAAATCAAAAACTTGTGAAAAATTGATTAAATTCATATTTTTGTTAAAATTTGGAAACTTGAATTTTTAATTTATAATTTATTAAATTTGCTTTCTGAAAAATTACGTTCCTGTTTGCCTAGTACAAAAAACAATTTTAAAACCTAGTATAAAAAACCATTTTAAAAATCAAAAACTTGTGAAACATTGATTAAATTTATATTTTTGTTAAAATTTGGAAACTTGAGTTTTAAATTTATAATTTATTAAATTTGCTTTCTGAAAAATTACGTTCCTGTTTGCCTAGTATAAAAAACCATTAATAAAACCAAAACTTGTGAAAAATTGATTAAATTCATATTTTTGTTAAAATTTGGAAACTTGAATTTTTAATTTATAATTTTTTAAATTTGCTTTCTGAAAAATTACGTTCCTGTTTGCCTAGTATAAAAAACCATTTTTAAACCTAGTATAAAAAGTTATTTTTAAAATCAAAAACGTGGGAAAAATTGATTAAATTTATATTGTTGTTAAAATTTGGAAACTAGAACTTTTAATTTAAAATTTATTAAATTTGCTTTCTGAAAAATTACGTTCCTGTGTGCCTAGTATAAAAAACCATTAATAAAATCAAAACGTGGGAAAAATTGATTAAATTTATATTTTTGTTAAAATTTGGAAACTTGAATTTTTAATTTATAATTTATTAAATTTGCTTTCTGAAAAATTACGTTCCTGTTTGCCTAGTACAAAAAACCATTTTAAAACCTAGTATAAAAAACCATTTTAAAAATCAAAAACTTGTGAAACATTGATTAAATTTATATTTTTGTTAAAATTTGGAAACTTGAGTTTTAAATTTATAATTTATTAAATTTGCTTTCTGAAAAATTAGGTTCCTGTTTGCCTAGTAAAAAAACCATTAATAAAATCAAAAACTTGTGAAAAATTGATTAAATTTATATTTTTGTTAAAATTTGGAAACTTGAATTTTTAATTTATAATTTATTAAATTTGCTTTCTGAAAAATTACGTTCCTGTTTGCTTAGTATAAAAAACCATTTTAAAAATCAAAAACTTGTGAAAAAGTGATTAAATTTATATTATTGTTAAAATTTGGAAACTTGAATTTTTATTTTATATTTTATTAAATTTGCTTTCTGAAAAATTAGGTTCCTGTTTGCCTAGTATAAAAAACCATTTTTAAAAACAAAAACTTGTGAAAAATTGAATAATTTATATTTTTGTTAAAATTTGGAAACTAGAATTTTTAATTTATAATTTATTAAATTTGCTTTCTGAAAAATTACGTTCCTGTTTGACTAGTATAAAAAACTATTTTAAAAATCAAAAACTTGTGAAAAATTGATTAAATTTATATTTTTGTTAAAATTTGGAAACTTGAGTTTTTAATTTATAATTTATTAAATTTGCTTTCTGAAAAATTAGGTTCCTGTTTGCCTAGTAAAAAAACCATTAATAAAATCAAAAACTTGTGAAAAATTGATTAAATTTATATTTTTGTTAAAATTTGGAAACTTGAATTTTTAATTTATAATTTATTAAATTTGCTTTCTGAAAAATTACGTTCCTGTTTGCCTAGTATAAAATACCATTTTAAAAATCAAAAACTTGTGAAAAATTGATTAAATTTATATTTTTGTTAAAATTTGGAAACTTGAGTTTTTAATTTATAATTTATTAAATGTGCTTTCTGAAAAATTAGGTTCCTGTTTGCCTAGTATAAAAAACCATTTTAAAAATCAAAAATTTGTGAAAAATTGATTAAATTTATATTTTTGTTAAAATTTGGAAACTTGAATTTTTAATTTATAATTTATTAAATTTGCTTTCTGAAAAATTACGTTCCTGTTTGCCTAGTATAAAAAACCATTTTAAAAATCAAAAACTTGTGAAAAATTGATTAAATTTATATTTTTGTTAAAATTTGGAAACTTGAGTTTTTAATTTATAATTTATTAAATTTGCTTTCTGAAAAATTAGGTTCCTGTTTGCCTTGTATAAAAAACCATTTTAAAAATAAAAAACTAGTGAAAAAGTGATTAAATTTATATTTCTGTTAAAATTTGGAAACTTGAATTTTTAATTTATAATTTATTAAATTTGCTTTCTGAAAAATTACGTTCCTGTTTGCTTAGTATAAAAAACCATTTTAAAAATAAAAAACTAGTGAAAAAGTGATTAAATTTATATTTCTGTTAAAATTTGGAAACTTGAATTTTTAATTTATAATTTATTAAATTTGCTTTCTGAAAAATTACGTTCCTGTTTGCCTAGTATAAAAAACCATTTTAAAAATCAAAAACTTGTGAAAAATTGATTAAATTTATATTTTTGTTAAAATTTGGAAACTTGAGTTTTTAATTTATAATTTATTAAATTTGCTTTCTGAAAAATTAGGTTTCTGTTTGCCTAGTATAAAAAACCATTTTAAAAATCAAAAACTTGTGAAAAATTGATTAAATTTATATTTTTGTTAAAATTTGGAAACTTGAGTTTTTAATTTATAATTTATTAAATTTGCTTTCTGAAAAATTAGGTTTCTGTTTGCCTAGTATAAAAAACCATTTTAAAAATCAAAAACTTGTGAAAAATTGATTAAATTTATATTTTTGTTAAAATTTGGAAACTTGAGTTTTTAATTTATAATTTATTAAATTTGCTTTCTGAAAAATTAGGTTTCTGTTTGCCTAGTATAAAAAACCATTTTAAAAATCAAAAACTTGTGAAAAATTGATTAAATTTATATTTTTGTTAAAATTTGGAAACTTGAGTTTTTAATTTATAATTTATTAAATTTGCTTTCTGAAAAATTAGGTTTCTGTTTGCCTAGTATAAAAAACCATTTTAAAAATCAAAAACTTGTGAAAAATTGATTAAATTTATATTTTTGTTAAAATTTGGAAACTTGAGTTTTTAATTTATAATTTATTAAATTTGCTTTCTGAAAAATTAGGTTCCTGTTTGCCTAGTATAAAAAACCATTAATAAAATCAAAAACTTGTGAAAAATTGATTAAATTTATATTTTTGTTAAAATTTGGAAACTTGAGTTTTTAATTTATAATTTATTAAATTTGCTTTCTGAAAAATTAGGTTTCTGTTTGCCTAGTATAAAAAACCATTTTAAAAATCAAAAACTTGTGAAAAATTGATTAAATTTATATTTTTGTTAAAATTTGGAAACTTGAGTTTTTAATTTATAATTTATTAAATTTGCTTTCTGAAAAATTAGGTTCCTGTTTGCCTAGTATAAAAAACCATTAATAAAATCAAAAACTTGTGCAAAATTGATTAAATTTATATTTTTGTTAAAATTTGGAAACTTGAATTTTTAATTTATAATTTATTAAATTTGCTTTCTGAAAAATTATGTTCCTGTTTGCCTAGTATAAAAAAACCTTTTTAAAAATCAAAAACTTGTGAAAAATTGATTAAATTTATATTTTTGTTAAAATTTGGAAACTTGAATTTTTAATTTATAATTTATTAAATTTGCTTTCTGAAAAATTATGTTCCTGTTTGCCTAGTATAAAAAACCATTAATAAAATCAAAAACTTGTGCAAAATTGATTAAATTTATATTTTTGTTAAAATTTGGAAACTTGAATTTTTAATTTATAATTTATTAAATTTGCTTTCTGAAAAATTATGTTCCTGTTTGCCTAGTATAAAAAACTATTTTAAAAATCAAAAACTTGTGAAAAATTGATTAATTTTTATATTTTTGTTAAAATTTGGAAACTTGAATTTTTAATTTATAATTTATTAAATTTGCTTTCTGAAAAATTATGTTCCTGTTTGCCTAGTGTAAAAAAACCTTTTTAAAAATCAAAAACTTGTGAAAAATTGATTAAATTTATATTTTTGTTAAAATTTGGAAACTTGAGTTTTTAATTTATAATTTATTAAATTTGCTTTCTGAAAAATTAGGTTCCTGTTTGCCTAGTATAAAAAACCATTAATAAAATCAAAAACTTGTGAAAAATTGATTAAATTTATATTTTTGTTAAAATTTGGAAACTTGAATTTTTAATTTATAATTTATTAAATTTGCTTTCTGAAAAATTACCTTCCTGTTTGCCTAGTATAAAAAACTATTTTAAAAATCAAAAACTTGTGAAAAATTGATTAATTTTTATATTTTTGTTAAAATTTGGAAACTTGAATTTTTAATTTATAATTTATTAAATTTGCTTTCTGAAAAATTAGGTTTCTGTTTGCCTAGTATAAAAAACCATTTTAAAAATCAAAAACTTGTGAAAAATTGATTAAATTTATATTTTTGTTAAAATTTGGAAACTTGAGTTTTTAATTTATAATTTATTAAATTTGCTTTCTGAAAAATTAGGTTCCTGTTTGCCTAGTATAAAAAACCATTAATAAAATCAAAAACTTGTGCAAAATTGATTAAATTTATATTTTTGTTAAAATTTGGAAACTTGAATTTTTAATTTATAATTTATTAAATTTGCTTTCTGAAAATTTATGTTCCTGTTTGCCTAGTATAAAAAAACCTTTTTAAAAATCAAAAACTTGTGAAAAATTGATTAAATTTATATTTTTGTTAAAATTTGGAAACTTGAATTTTTAATTTATAATTTATTAAATTTGCTTTCTGAAAAATTACCTTCCTGTTTGCCTAGTATAAAAAACCATTTTAAAAATAAAAAACTAGTGAAAAAGTGATTAAATTTATCTTCTTCTTCTTCTATGACTCTACAGCTCGGTGTGAGCTTTGGCCTTCATAACTATTTGCCTCCATATCTCCCGGTCTTTCGCCGTTGTTTTCCAATTTCTCACTTGTAATTTTGAAGCATCGTTTTCAATGTTGTCTTCCCATCTTGTTCTTGGTCTTCCTCTAGCTCGACTTAATATGGGTCTTAGATGTAATATCTTATATGGCATTCGATTTTCCTGCATTCTCACTGTGTGCCCTGCCCACCTTAGGCGTTGTGATTTACTGAAACGAATAATGTCTTCATTTTTTATAAATTCATTTAGTTCAGCATTATTCCTTCTCCTGTAATCTCCATTTTCTACCCTTATAGGGCCATAAATTTTCCTTAGTATTTTCCGTTCAAAAATTCGGAGATCGTTTTCGTCAGCCATATTCAGTGTCCATACCTCACAACCGTATGTTACCACAGGGCGTATTATTGTTTTATAAATTAATAATTTCGTTTCCCTTGTCAAGAGACGTGATTGCATTAATTTTTTGTATGCAAATAGGCATTTATTTCCTGCTTTAATACGTTCTTGAATACAATATTTTATACTATTGTCATTTTTTACCATTACTCCAAGGTATTCAAAGCTTATTACTCCCTGAAAAGTAAATCTATCAATCGTTATATCTTGCGGTTGCCTTCTTCTTTCATCTCTTGACATCTTCATGTACTTCGTTTTGGTTTCGTTTATTTGAAGACCTACTTTGCTAGACTCTTTTTCGACCATAGAGAAGGCATCTATCATATCTTTAGCTCTTTTCGAAACAATTGCAATATCATCCGCGTATGCAATTATTTGATATGCTTTTGAAAATATATGTCCTCCTCTGTCTAGTTTGCCAATCGCTTGTTGAAGTATCATATTGAATATAATAGCGGATAACGCATCACCTTGTCTAACCCCACTCGTAATTTTAAATTCTTTCGATGCATTTTCTTGTATTAACACTTTGCCTATGGAGT
Organism: Dolichopus griseipennis; assembly: GCA_963082915.1. NCBI lineage: Eukaryota > Metazoa > Arthropoda > Insecta > Diptera > Dolichopodidae > Dolichopus > Dolichopus griseipennis. The sequence continues at coordinate 61,410,561 of OY720445.1, forward strand.
TATTCATGGTCATATTTATTACATCTATTAATTTCTTAGGTACACCTATTTCTGCTAGTGCTTTGGGAATATTTTTTCTATTTATACTGTCAAATGCTTGTTTAAAATCTATGAATAAAATATGCAGGTCGACGTTGTACTCATAACACTTTTCCATTATCTGTTTAAGTACAAAAATTTGGTCTATGGTAGATCGTTCCCTCCGGAAGCCACCCTGGTATTCTCCTACATTTTCTTCGTAATAAGGCTTTATTCTATCACAGATGATATTTGATAAAATCTTATATGCACAGTTTAGTAGGGTTATGCCCCTATAATTACTGCATTGCAGCTTGTCTCCCTTTTTATGAATTGGACATATCAACCCTATGCTCCATTTTTTAGGCATGCAGTTATTTGTCCATATTCTACATATTAGACTATGTATTTTATTATATAGACAAGTACCTCCGTTTTTGTACAGTTCAGCTGTTAGTTTATCCTCTCCTGGAGCTTTACAGTTTTTTAATTTTTGTATTGCTTCCCTTACTTCTTCTATAGTTGGTAACGGCACCAACGGTTCTACAGTTTGTATATCATTTTCAGTTACATATCTATTCTCTGGAAATGAAGTGTTTAATGTTTCTTCAAAATACTGGGACCATCTCTCAAGGACCTCTTCTCTACTTGACAGTATTTTGTTATTCTTATCCTTACACGATGTTATTCTGGGTTGGAAGCCATTTATCTCTTGTTTAATCTTATTGTATAATTTTCTTGTATTATTCATATCATTTTCAATTTGGATTTGCTTAATTCTCTTTTTATACATTTCTCTTTTCTTTGCACGGCATGTTTTTGTGGCAATGATTCTTTTTTCTCGATACTCCTCTCTGTTTGCCCTTGTGTTTCTCTGCAACATTTTTTGTCTAGCTGCGTTTTTTATTTCAATTACCCTTTTACACTCTTGATCAAACCATTCTTCATTTCTTTTGGCTATTTCAGTACCTATTTCCACTTCAGCTGCGGCTCTTACTGCATTTTCAATCCTGTCCCATTCTTCTTCTATATTGTCTTCTCTTTCTGGATTATTTTCTAATTGATCCTCAATTTTGTTTTGGAATTGCTGTACAACTACTTCATTTTTAAATTTTTCGTTGTTCCACTTCTTTCTTTTTATTCCCTTTATTTTTGCTATATTAGCTATTCTTTGTCGGACTTTTGCTACTACTAGAAAGTGGTCACTATCGCAATTCGCTCCTCTATATGTTCTTACATCGATTATTGTAGTTGCCCATCGTTTTGAAATAAGCACATGATCAATTTGATTGACTAAATTTCTTCCAGGGACTTTCCATGTTCCTTTGTAAATGTTTTTTCGGTCAAATGCAGTGCTTCTAATTTTTAAACTATTTTCATTTGCAAATTGATATAAACGCAATCCATTGTTGTTTGATTCTTCATGTAGTGAAAATTTCCCTGTAACATGTCTAATATGTTCTTCTCTTCCAACCTTTGCATTTAAATCACCAACGATCATCAAAGTATCGTATCTAGGAGTTTGTTCGCACACGTTACTTAAATCTTCATAGAAGTTGTCCTTGTCGTCATCATTTGCTTCTTCAGTTGGCGCATACGTGGATATAATTGTTATATTATTGAATCTTCCTTTTATTCTAATACTACATATTCTGCTACTTATTGCGTTGTATCCTATCACAGATTTCTTCATATTTTTATTGACAATAAAACCAGTACCATACATTCCTGATCTGTTATTATCTCCACTATAATATAGGGAAAACAAGGGTTTGTTTATTTCTCCGTTTCCTTTCCATCTTATTTCTTGTAGGGCTATTATATCTAATTTATACTTAGTCATTTCATTTGCCACTTCTTGCATTTTTCCGGGTTGCATCAATGTTTGCACATTCCATGTGCCAATTTTTAAATCATGTCCTTTTATACGTTTCCGGGTCTGGTTACCATTTAAACTATCATCATTTATCCGAGGCTCGTTGTATGAATTCGTAACTCGATCATTTTCACAGGGTTGGGGAGTTAACCCAACGCCCAACCCCCATCTTTGGAGGGCCGTGGTGATGCAATAGGGTATTTAGTCCCATGCTTTGTTCTCTATGGTTATACCGCCAATACTCGGAATTTTATACCTACTTCCAGGTAATTTCCACATTTATATAGCGAGCCGCTTGTTCCAAGTCAGACGCCCGCTCGTAGCCGCCAATTGTTGGACAGACGCTACCCACGTGTACCCTCGCCAGGAGCCCTTACAAGGTGCTATCAGCCGGGCCAGCTGAACCAAGGTTTTTTAACGAGGTTGTTACTCCTCCCCCTCCTCCTTTTACATCCGGGCTTGGGACCGGCAGTGGCGGAGTTGATTAAATATAAATTATATTAAATTTATATTTCTGTTAAAATTTGGAAACTTGAATTTTTAATTTATAATTTATTAAATTTGCTTTCTGAAAAATTACCTTCCTGTTTGCCTAGTATAAAAAACTATTTTAAAAATCAAAAACTTGTGAAAAATTGATTAATTTTTATATTTTTGTTAAAATTTGGAAACTTGAATTTTTAATTTATAATTTATTAAATTTGCTTTCTGAAAAATTACGTTCCTGTTTGCCTAGTATAAAAAACCATTTTAAAAATAAAAAACTAGTGAAAAAGTGATTAAATTTATATTTCTGTTAAAATTTGGAAACTTGAATTTTTAATTTATAATTTATTAAATTTGCTTTCTGAAAAATTACGTTCCTGTTTTTAAAAAACCATTTTAAAAATCAAAAACTTGTAAAAAATTGATTAAATTTATATTTTTGTTAAAATTTGGAAACTAGAATTTTTAATTTATAATTTATTAAATTTGCTTTCTGAAAAATTACGTTCCTGTTTGCATACTAAAAAAAACCAATTTAAAAATCAAAAACTTGTGAAAAATTGAATAAATTTATATTTTTGTTAAAATTTGGAAACTTGAATTTTTAATTTATAATTTATTAAATTTGCTTTCTGAAAAATTACGTTCCTGTTTGCCTAGTACAAAAAACCATTTTTAAAAACAAAAACTTGTGAAAAATTGAATAATTTATATTTTTGTTAAAATTTGGAGACTTGAATTTTTAATTTATAATATATTAAATTTGCTTTCTGAAAAATTACGTTCCTGTTTGCCTAGTATAAAAAACCATTTTAAAAATCAAAAACTTGTGAAAAATTGATTAAATTTATATTTTTGTTAAAATATGGAAACTTGAATTTTAAATTTATAATTTAGTAAATTTGCTTTCTGAAAAATTACGTTCCTGTTTGCTTAGTATAAAAAACCATTTTAAAAATCAAAAACTTGTGAAAAATTGATTAAATTTATATTTTTGTTAAAATTAGGAAACTTGTGTTTTTAATTTATAATTTATTAAATTTGCTTTCTGAAAAATTACGTTCCTGTTTGCCTAGTATAAAAAACCATTTTAAAAATCAAAAACTTGTGAAGAATTGATTTAATTTATATTTTTGTTAAAATTTGGAAACTTGAATTTTTAATTTATAATATATTAAATTTGCTTTCTGAAAAATTACGTTCCTGTTTGCCTAGTATAAAAAACCATTTTAAAAATCAAAAACTTGTGAAAAATTGATTAAATTTATATTTTTGTTAAAATTTGGAAACTTGAATTTTTGTTTTATAATTTATTAAATTTGCTTTCTGAAAAATTACGTTTATGTTTGCCTAGTATAAAAAACCATTTTAAAAATCAAAAACTTGTGAAAAATTGATTAAATTTATATTTTTGTTAAAATTTGGAAACTTTAATTTTTAATTTATAATTTATTAAATTTGCTTTCTGAAAAATTACGTTCCTGTTTGCCTAGTATAAAAAACCATTTTAAAAATCAAAAACTTGTAAAAAATTGATTAAATTTATATTTTTGTTAAAATTTGGAAACTAGAATTTTTAATTTATAATTTATTAAATTTGCTTTCTGAAAAATTACGTTCCTATTTGCCTAGTATAAAAAACCATTAATAAAATCAAAACTTGTGAAAAATTGATTAAATTTATATTTTTGTTAAAATTTGGAAACTTGAGTTTTTAATTTATAATTTATTAAATTTGCTTTCTGAAAAATTACGTTCCTGTTTGCCTAGTACAAAAAACCATTTTAAAACCTAGTATAAAAAATTATTTTTAAAATCAAAAACGTGGGAAAAATTGATTAAATTTATATTGTTGTTAAAATTTGGAAACTAGAATTTTTAATTTAAAATTTATTAAATTTGCTTTCTGAAAAATTACGTTCCTGTGTGCCTAGTATAAAAAACTATTAATAAAATCAAAACTTGTGAAAAATTGATTAAATTTATATTATTGTTAAAATTTGGAAACTTGAGTTTTGAATTTATAATTTATTAAATTTGCTTTCTGAAAAATTAGATTCCTGTTTGCCTAGTATAAAAAACCATTTTAAAAATCAAAAACTTGTGAAAAATTGATTAAATTCATATCTTTGTTAAAATTTGGAAACTTGAATTTTTAATTTATAATTTATTAAATTTGCTTTCTGAAAAATTACGTTCCTGTTTGCCTAGTACAAAAAACCATTTTAAAACCTAGTATAAAAAACCATTTTAAAAATCAAAAACTTGTGAAACATTGATTAAATTTATATTTTTGTTAAAATTTGGAAACTTGAGTTTTTAATCTATAATTTATTAAATTTGCTTTCTGAAAAATTAGGTTCCTGTTTGCCTAGTATAAAAAACCATTCTAAAAATCATAAACTTGTGAAAAATTTATTAAATTTATATTTTTGTTAAAATTTAGAAACTTGAGTTTTTAATTTATAATTTATTAAATTTGCTTTCTGAAAAATTACGTTCCTGTTTGCCTAGTATAAAAAACCATTTTAAAAATCAAAAACTTGTTAAAAATTGAATAATTTAAATTTTTGTTAAAATTTGGAGACTTGCATTTTTAATTTATAATATATTAAATTTGTTTCTGAAAAATTACGTTCCTGTTTGCCTAGTATAAAAAACCATTTTAAAAATCAAAAACTTGTGAAAAATTGATTAAATTTATATTTTTGTTAAAATTTGGAAACTTTAATTTTTAATTTATAATTTATTAAATTTGCTTTCTGAAAAATTACGTTCCTGTTTGCCTAGTATAAAAAACCATTTTAAAAATCAAAAACTTGTAAAAAATTGATTAAATTTATATTTTTGTTAAAATTTGGAAACTAGAATTTTTAATTTATAATTTATTAAATTTGCTTTCTGAAAAATTACGTTCCTATTTGCCTAGTATAAAAAACCATTAATAAAATCAAAACTTGTGAAAAATTGATTAAATTTATATTTTTGTTAAAATTTGGAAACTTGAGTTTTTAATTTATAATTTATTAAATTTGCTTTCTGAAAAATTACGTTCCTGTTTGCCTAGTACAAAAAACCATTTTAAAACCTAGTATAAAAAATTATTTTTAAAATCAAAAACGTGGGAAAAATTGATTAAATTTATATTGTTGTTAAAATTTGGAAACTAGAATTTTTAATTTAAAATTTATTAAATTTGCTTTCTGAAAAATTACGTTCCTGTGTGCCTAGTATAAAAAACTATTAATAAAATCAAAACTTGTGAAAAATTGATTAAATTTATATTATTGTTAAAATTTGGAAACTTGAGTTTTGAATTTATAATTTATTAAATTTGCTTTCTGAAAAATTAGATTCCTGTTTGCCTAGTATAAAAAACCATTTTAAAAATCAAAAACTTGTGAAAAATTGATTAAATTCATATCTTTGTTAAAATTTGGAAACTTGAATTTTTAATTTATAATTTATTAAATTTGCTTTCTGAAAAATTACGTTCCTGTTTGCCTAGTACAAAAAACCATTTTAAAACCTAGTATAAAAAACCATTTTAAAAATCAAAAACTTGTGAAACATTGATTAAATTTATATTTTTGTTAAAATTTGGAAACTTGAGTTTTAAATTTATAATTTACTAAATTTGCTTTCTGAAAAATTAGGTTCCTGTTTGCCTAGTAAAAAAACCATTAATAAAATCAAAAACTTGTGAAAAATTGATTAAATTTATATTTTTGTTAAAATTTGGAAACTTGAATTTTTAATTTATAATTTATTAAATTTGCTTTCTGAAAAATTACGTTCCTGTTTGCCTAGTATAAAAAACCATTTTAAAAATCAAAAACTTGTGAAAAAGTGATTAAATTTATATTATTGTTAAAATTTGGAAACTTGAATTTTTAATTTATAATTTATTAAATTTGCTTTCTGAAAAATTAGGTTCCTGTTTGCCTAGTATAAAAAACCATTTTAAAAATCAAAAACTTATGAAAAATTGATTAAATTTATATTTTTGTTAAAATTTGGAAACTAGACTTTTAATTTCTAATTTATTAAATTTGCTTTCTGAAAAATTACGTTCCCGTTTGCCTAGTATAAAAAACCATTCTAAAAATCAAAAACTTGTAAAAAATTGATTAAATTTATATTTTTGTTAAAATTTGGAAACTAGAATTTTTAATTTATAATTTATTAAATTTGCTTTCTGAAAAATTACGTTCCTGTTTGCCTAGTATAAAAAACCATTTTAAAAATCAAAAACTTATGAAAAATTGATTAAATTTATATTTTTGTTAAAATTTGGAAACTAGAATTTTTAATTTATAATTTATTAAATTTGCTTTCTGAAAAATTACGTTCCGTTTGCCTAGTATAAAAAACCATTCTAAAAATCAAAAACTTGTAAAAAATTGATTAAATTTATATTTTTGTTAAAATTTGGAAACTAGAATTTTTAATTTATAATTTATTAAATTTGCTTTCTGAAAAATTACGTTCCTGTTTGCCTACTAAAAAAAACCAATTTAAAAATCAAAAACTTGTGAAAAATTGAATAAATTTATATTTTTGTTAAAATTTGGAAACTTGAATTTTTAATTTATAATTTATTAAATTTGCTTTCTGAAAAATTACGTTCCTGTTTGCCTAGTACAAAAAACCATTTTTAAAAACAAAAACTTGTGAAAAATTGAATAATTTATATTTTTGTTAAAATTTGGAGACTTGAATTTTTAATTTATAATATATTAAATTTGCTTTCTGAAAAATTACGTTCCTGTTTGCCTAGTATAAAAAACCATTTTAAAAATCAAAAACTTGTGAAAAATTGATTAAATTTATATTTTTGTTAAAATTTGGAAACTTGAGTTTTTAATTTATAATTCATTAAATTTGCTTTCTGAAAAATTAGGTTGCTGTTTGCCTAGTATAAAAAACCATTAATAAAATAAAACTTGTGAAAAATTGATTAAATTTATATTGTTGTTAAAATTTGGAAACTAGAATATTTAATTTAAAATTTATTAAATTTGCTTTCTGAAAAATTACGTTCCTGTGTGCCTAGTATAAAAAACCATTAATAAAATCAAAACTTGTGAAAAATTGATTAAATTTATATTATTGTTAAAATTTGGAAACTTGAGTTTTTAATTTATAATTTATTAAATTTGCTTTCTGAAAAATTAGATTCCTGTTTGCCTAGTATAAAAAACCATTTTAAAAATCAAAAACTTGTGAAAAATTGATTAAATTCCTATCTTTGTTAAAATTTGGAAACTTGAATTTTTAATTTATAAATTATTAAATTTGCTTTCTGAAAAATTACGTTCCTGTTTGCCTAGTACAAAAAACCATTTTAAAACCTAGTATAAAAAACCATTTTAAAAATCAAAAACTTGTGAAACATTGATTAAATTTATATTTTTGTTAAAATTTGGAAACTTGAGTTTTAAATTTATAATTTATTAAATTTGCTTTCTGAAAAATTAGGTTCCTGTTTGCCTAGTAAAAAAACCATTAATAAAATCAAAAACTTGTGAAAAATTGATTAAATTTATATTTTTGTTAAAATTTGGAAACTTGAATTTTTAATTTATAATTTATTAAATTTGCTTTCTGAAAAATTAGGTTCCTGTTTGCCTAGTATAAAAAACCATTTTAAAAATCAAAAACTTGTGAAAAATTGAATAATTTATATTTTTGTTAAAATTTGGAAACTTGAATTTTTAATTTATAATTTATTAAATTTGCTTTCTGAAAAATTAGGTTCCTGTTTGCCTAGTATAAAAAACCATTTTAAAAATCAAAAACTTGTGAAAAATTGAATAATTTATATTTTTGTTAAAATTTGGAAACTTGAATTTTTAATTTATAATTTATTAAATTTGCTTTCTGAAAAATTACGTTCCTGTTTGCTTAGTATAAAAAATCATTTTTAAAATCAAAAGCGTGGGAAAAATGATTAAATATATATTTTTGTTAATATTTGGAAACTTGAATTTTGAATTTATAATTTATTAAATTTGCTTTCTGAAAAATTACATTCCTGTTTGCCTAGTACAAAAAATCATTTTTAAAAACAAAAACTTGTGAAAAATTGAATAATTTATATTTTTGTTAAAATTTGGAAACTAGAATTTTTTATTTATAATTTATTAAATTTGCTTTCTGAAAAATTACGTTCCTGTTTTACTAGTATAAAAAACCATTTTAAAAATCAAAAACTTGTGAAAAATTGAATAATTTATATTTTTGTTAAAATTTGGAAACTTGAATTTTTAATTTATAATTTATTAAATTTGCTTTCTGAAAAATTAGGTTCCTGTTTGCCTAGTATAAAAAACCATTTTAAAAATCAAAAACTTGTGAAAAATTGAATAATTTATATTTTTGTTAAAATTTGGAAACTTGAATTTTTAATTTATAATTTATTAAATTTGCTTTCTGAAAAATTACGTTCCTGTTTGCTTAGTATAAAAAATCATTTTTAAAATCAAAAGCGTGGGAAAAATGATTAAATATATATTTTTGTTAATATTTGGAAACTTGAATTTTGAATTTATAATTTATTAAATATGCTTTCTGAAAAATTACATTCCTGTTTGCCTAGTACAAAAAATCATTTTTAAAAACAAAAACTTGTGAAAAATTGAATAATTTATATTTTTGTTAAAATTTGGAAACTAGAATTTTTTATTTATAATTTATTAAATTTGCTTTCTGAAAAATTACGTTCCTGTTTTACTAGTATAAAAAACCATTTTAAAAATCAAAAACTTGTGAAAAATTGATTAAATTTATATTTTTGTTAAAATTTGGAAACTTGAATTTTTAATTTATAATTTATTAAATTTGCTTTCTGAAAAATTAGGTTCCTGTTTGCCTAGTATAAAAAACCATTTTAAAAATCAAAAACTTGTGAAAAATTGAATAATTTATATTTTTGTTAAAATTTGGAAACTTGAATTTTTAATTTATAATTTATTAAATTTGCTTTCTGAAAAATTACGTTCCTGTTTGCCTAGTATAAAAAACCATTTTAAAAATCAAAAACTTGTGAAAAAGTGATTAAATTTATATTATTGTTAAAATTTGGAAAATTGAATTTTTAATTTATAATTTATTAAATTTGCTTTCTGAAAAATTACGTTCCTGTTTGCCTAGTACAAAAAACCATTTTAAAACCTAGTATAAAAAACCATTTTAAAAATCAAAAACTTGTGAAACATTGATTAAATTTATATTTTTGTTAAAATTTGGAAACTTGAGTTTTAAATTTATAATTTATTAAATTTGCTTTCTGAAAAATTAGGTTCCTGTTTGCCTAGTAAAAAAACCATTAATAAAATCAAAAACTTGTGAAAAATTGATTAAATTTATATTTTTGTTAAAATTTGGAAACTTGAATTTTTAATTTATAATTTATTAAATTTGCTTTCTGAAAAATTACGTTCCTGTTTGCCTAGTATAAAAAACCATTTTAAAAATCAAAAACTTGTGAAAAAGTGATTAAATTTATATTATTGTTAAAATTTGGAAACTTGAATTTTTAATTTATAATTTATTAAATTTGCTTTCTGAAAAATTAGGTTCCTGTTTGCCTAGTATAAAAAACCATTTTAAAAATCAAAAACTTGTGAAAAATTGAATAATTTATATTTTTGTTAAAATTTGGAAACTTGAATTTTTAATTTATAATTTATTAAATTTGCTTTCTGAAAAATTACGTTCCTGTTTGCTTAGTATAAAAAATCATTTTTAAAATCAAAAGCGTGGGAAAAATGATTAAATATATATTTTTGTTAATATTTGGAAACTTGAATTTTGAATTTATAATTTATTAAATTTGCTTTCTGAAAAATTACATTCCTGTTTGCCTAGTACAAAAAATCATTTTTAAAAACAAAAACTTGTGAAAAATTGAATAATTTATATTTTTGTTAAAATTTGGAAACTAGAATTTTTTATTTATAATTTATTAAATTTGCTTTCTGAAAAATTACGTTCCTGTTTTACTAGTATAAAAAACCATTTTAAAAATCAAAAACTTGTGAAAAATTGATTAAATTTATATTTTTGTTAAAATTTGGAAACTTGAGTTTTTAATTTATAATTTATTAAATTTGCTTTCTGAAAAATTAGGTTCCTGTTTGCCTAGTAAAAAAACCATTAATAAAATCAAAAACTTGTGAAAAATTGATTAAATTTATATTTTTGTTAAAATTTGGAAACTTGAATTTTTAATTTATAATTTATTATATTTGCTTTCTGAAAAATTACGTTCCTGTTTGCCTAGTATATAATACCATTTTAAAAATCAAAAACTTGTGAAAAATTGATTAAATTTATATTTTTGTTAAAATTTGGAAACTTGAGTTTTTAATTTATAATTTATTAAATTTGCTTTCTGAAAAATTAGGTTTCTGTTTGCCTAGTATAAAAAACCATTTTAAAAATCAAAAACTTGTGAAAAATTGATTAAATTTATATTTTTGCTAAAATTTGGAAACTTGAGTTTTTAATTTATAATTTATTAAATTTGCTTTCTGAAAAATTAGGTTTCTGTTTGCCTAGTATAAAAAACCATTAATAAAATCAAAAACTTGTGAAAAATTGATTAAATTTATATTATTGTTAAAATTTGGAAACTTGAATTTTTAATTTATAATTTATTAAATTTGCTTTCTGAAAAATTACGTTCCTGTTTGCCTTGTACAAAAAACCATTTTTAAAAACAAAAACTTCTGAAAAATTGAATAATTTATATTTATGTTTAAATTTGGAGACTTGAATTTTTAATTTATAATTTATTAAATTTGCTTTCTGAAAAATTATGTTCCTGTTTGCCTAGTATAAAAAACCATTTTAAAAATCAAAAACTTGTGAAAAATTGATTAAATTTATATTTTTGTTAAAATTTGGAAACTTGAATTTTTAATTTATAATTTATTAAATTTGCTTTCTGAAAAATGACGTTCCTGTTTGCCTTGTACAAAAAACCATTTTTAAAAACAAAAACTTGTGAAAAATTGAATAATTTATATTTATGTTAAAATTTGGAAACTTGAATTTTTAATTTATAATTTATTAAATTTGCTTTCTGAAAAATTAGGTTCCTGTTTGCCTAGTATAAAAAACCATTTTAAAAATCAAAAACTTGTGAAAAATTGATTAAATTTATATTTTTGTTAAAATTTGGAAACTTGAGTTTTTAATTTATAATTTATTAAATTTGCTTTCTGAAAAATTAGGTTCCTGTTTGCCTAGTATAAAAAACTATTTTAAAAATCAAAAACTTGTGAAAAATTGATTAATTTTTATATTTTTGTTAAAATTTGGAAACTTGAATTTTTAATTTATAATTTATTAAATTTGCTTTCTGAAAAATTACGTTCCTGTTTGCCTTGTATAAAAAACCATTTTAAAAATCAAAAACTAGTGAAAAAGTGATTAAATTTATATTTCTGTTAAAATTTGGGAACTTGAATTTTTAATTTATAATTTATTAAATTTGCTTTCTGAAAAATTACGTTCCTGTTTGCCTAGTATAAAAAACCATTTTAAAAATCAAAAACTTGTAAAAAATTGATTAAATTTATATTTTTGTTAAAATTTGGAAACTAGAATTTTTAATTTATAATTTATTAAATTTGCTTTCTGAAAAATTAGGTTCCTGTTTGCCTAGTAAAAAAACCATTAATAAAATCAAAAACTTGTGAAAAATTGATTAAATTTATATTTTTGTTAAAATTTGGAAACTTGAATTTTTAATTTATAATTTATTATATTTGCTTTCTGAAAAATTACGTTCCTGTTTGCCTAGTATATAATACCATTTTAAAAATCAAAAACTTGTGAAAAATTGATTAAATTTATATTTTTGTTAAAATTTCGAAACTTGAGTTTTTAATTTATAATTTATTAAATTTGCTTTCTGAAAAATTAGGTTTCTGTTTGCCTAGTAAAAAAACCATTAATAAAATCAAAAACTTGTGAAAAATTGATTAAATTTATATTTTTGTTAAAATTTGGAAACTTGAGTTTTTAAATTATAATTTATTAAATTTGCTTTCTAAAAAATTACGTTCCTGTTTGCCTAGTATAAAAAACCATTTTTAAAAACAAAAACTTGTTAAAAATTGAATAATTTAAATTTTTGTTAAAATTTGGAGACTTGAATTTTTAATTTATAATATATTAAATTTGTTTCTGAAAAATTACGTTCCTGTTTGCCTAGTATAAAAAACCATTTTAAAAATCAAAAACTTGTGAAAAATTGATTAAATTTATATTTTTGTTAAAATTTGGAAACTTGAATTTTTAATTTATAATTTATTAAATTTGCTTTCTGAAAAATTACGTTCCTGTTTGCCTAGTATAAAAAACCATTTTAAAAATCAAAAAGTTGTAAAAAATTGATTAAATTTATATTTTTGTTAAAATTTGGAAACTAGAATTTTTAATTTATAATTTATTAAATTTGCTTTCTGAAAAATTACGTTCCTGTTTGCCTACTAAAAAAAACCAATTTAAAAATCAAAAACTTGTGAAAAATTGAATAAATTTATATTTTTGTTAAAATTTGGAAACTTGAATTTTTAATTTATAATTTATTAAATTTGCTTTCTGAAAAATTACGTTCCTGTTTGCCTAGTACAAAAAACCATTTTTAAAAACAAAAACTTGTGAAAAATTGAATAATTTATATTTTTGTTAAAATTTGGAGACTTGAATTTTTAATCCAGAATTTATTAAATTTGCTTTCTGAAAAATTAGGTTCCTGTTTGCCTAGTATAAAAAACCATTCTAAAAATCAAAAACTTGTGAAAAATTTATTAAATTTATATTTTTGTTAAAATTTGGAAACTTGAGTTTTTAATTTATAATTTATTAAATTTGCTTTCTGAAAAATTACGTTCCTGTTTGCTTAGTATAAAAAACCATTTTAAAAATCAAAAACTTGTGAAAAATTGATTAAATTTATATTTTTGTTAAAATTTGGAAACTTGAATTTTTAATTTATAATTTATTAAATTTGCTTTCTGAAAAATTACGTTCCTGTTTGCCTAGTACAAAAAACCATTTTAAAAATTAAAAACTTGTGAAAAATTGATTAAATTTATATTTTTGTTAAAATTTGGAAACTTGAGTTTTTAATCCAGAATTTATTAAATTTGCTTTCTGAAAAATTAGGTTCCTGTTTGCCTAGTATAAAAAACCATTCTAAAAATCAAAAACTTGTGAAAAATTTATTAAATTTATATTTTTGTTAAAATTTGGAAACTTGAGTTTTTAATTTATAATTTATTAAATTTGCTTTCTGAAAAATTACGTTCCTGTTTGCTTAGTATAAAAAACCATTTTAAAAATCAAAAACTTGTGAAAAATTGATTAAATTTATATTTTTGTTAAAATTTGGAAACTTGAATTTTTGTTTTATAATTTATTAAATTTGCTTTCTGAAAAATTACGTTCCTGTTTGCTTAGTATAAAAAACCATTTTAAAAATCAAAAACTTGTGAAAAATTGATTAAATTTATATTTTTGTTAAAATTTGAAAACTTGAGTTTTTAATTTATAATTTATTAAATTTGCTTTCTGAAAAATTACGTTCCTGTTTGCCTAGTATAAAAAACCATTTTTAAAAAGAAAAACTTGTTAAAAATTGAATAATTTAAATTTTTGTTAAAATTTGGAGACTTGAATTTTTAATTTATAATATATTAAATTTGCTTTCTGAAAAATTACGTTCCTGTTTGCTTAGTATAAAAAACCATTCTAAAAATCAAAAACTTGTGAAAAATTTATTAAATTTATATTTTTGTTAAAATTTGGAAACTTGAGTTTTTAATTTATAATTTATTAAATTTGCTTTCTGAAAAATTACGTTCCTGTTTGCCTAGTACAAAAAACCAATTTAAAAATCAAAAACTTGTGAAAAATTGATTAAATTTATATTTTTGTTAAAATTTGGAAACTTGAGTTTTTAATTTATAATTTATTAAATTTGCTTTCTGAAAAATTACGTTCCTGTTTGCTTAGTATAAAAAATCATTTTTAAAATCAAAACAGCAAATTTAATAAATTATAAATTCAAAATCCAAGTTTCTACTACTTTGTGTTATCTGTACATTTTGCTAAAGAAAATTTCAGTACCTAAAATAAAAATTGAAATTTTCCCATACTTCAATAGACACTTTTCTAGGCAACGTGTTATGTGGAATTTGGGATGGGCATTTTACCCAAATTCAATTTGGGTATAATGTTTCACAATCAGTGAGTCATAATGTCTTTAAATTTTAATTTTGCATTAATTAAAAAGTTTTAGTGGGTCATAACATCCTAAAGATTTTTGTGGTGATATAACGCATAGTTGGTATATATCCTACCCTTCAATTTTAGGTGAGCCATTAAATCCTAAATTTCGTTTAGGTTTATGTGTCTTACTGACTGTGGGATATATTCCTACAATATTTGGGCAATATATCCCTACTCTGCTGGGACATGTTGCCCAAGGGCCACATGGCACGTCGCCACTTTTCTTAATGTATTTTAATACTATATCTTGGAAATAATCCTAAAAATTACATAACTGATTACAATCTGATTTCCTAACTTACACACGTTAGACTATATATTATCTTAATAACATTTTATCCCAGAAATGATTCATACAAGTCATCATCTGAGTAATTAACAACACATACTATTTATTTATAACATATAGTTCCTGTCAAATTTTGACAGGAGTACACAAAAATAAAATGATGATTTATTTAAAAATCAAAAACCTTGTCCCATTGTTTATTAAAATATATTATGGGTAATAAAATACATAATATATAGAATTATAATCAATAAAATATTATAATTCAATGAAATATGATCTGATATGATTGTAATTCCCACAAAGATCTACTATACTAAAGAATTAAATCAAATAAGGAAATTTATTTAAAGATTAAATTATTATATTAATAAAATAAACAAAAAACCACTCATATATTTCATTATTATGTATACAACAAATCCCCATATTAATGCAACAAATTTTATTAGATATTAAATAGAATTTATCTGGTTATCTCATTTATAATATCCAATAAAATAATATATATATATATATATATATATATATATAGTATAAGATTATGTATTACAAATATATTACAAGATTTTGAATACTATAAAATAAATAAATAAAAGATTATAAAACAATAAAATATACATAGTAAACTAATATAGATCCACGCGACTGATACTGACTTTTTATTTATATATAAATGTTCCTCCTCCTCCTTTTTCTGTTCTGTTTTTTTTTTCTATCATAAATTTTTTTTAAAAAAAAAGGACAATTTTAATCCACCACCACCAGCGCTACCACACAAAATACCAACAAAAAACAATTTTACACAATAAATCTAAGTAAATTAAACTTATCAAATTTACAAATATAATATTTTAATTTTTTTTTTAACTAATTTATAACACTTTGTGATATATTGTTATATAACAATTTTTAACCTGCCATAGTTTTTTGTTTTGTTCTCCCTCCCCCTTTTTTTGGTTTAATTTGATTTTTTTTATTATTATTATCTTGTTCGACATGCAAAGGATTAACTTCAAAGTAAAAAAAAGATTTACACCAAAAGATAAATATGTAATTTTGATATTGTTTAAGCCGTGTGGAAAAAAAATTAAAGTGATTTTCCCTAAATAAAAAAAATTGCATTTTTTTTTTTTTTTTGATTACTTAACAATTCAAAATAGTTGAAAAATCTTATTTTAAATCCTTTATTATTATGAAAAGTGTGCAAAATTTTGGTTATTTTTTTTCTTTTTGTTATTTTTTTCGAATTAAAGCGTGTGAAATTGATACGGTTATAAATTTAGAATAATCGTAGTATATATATATATACAAAATAAAAGAGATCTGTTACCATCACTTTATTTTGAAATGAAATTGATATTTTTTGTATAAAGTGTAAGAATTTTTAGGGATGGCACTATACAGAAATTATTTATTTTTATAATTAATAGTTTATTATAAGTAGTTTCAGTATTATGGAAATTTAATGAAAAGAGATTAGAAAGTTTTTCTTCTAGGGTGTTATTAGGTCTTGAAGTTTTAAATTTTATATTCATATATTGAAATGTTAAGGCCATGCTCAACCAGTCATTTTGAAGTGTTAATGACTTTTCGTCTAGAATAAGTAATGAAAGATACAAAAACCCGACTTTTTTTTTCGAAAAAACTGGTTATATCCGAATTATTACAACTATTACAATTACAACTAATTCGAAATTGGTTGTATTCGAATAAAACTCATTTATATCATTTATAATACTATTGTGATTAACAACACTTTTTAGTTATAATGTTTATTACACAAAACAACCTAATAAACAACACAATCAACTTTTTTTATTGTAAATAACAACTTAAACTATTGCAAAAAGGTTGTTACATGTCACAAAAGTGCTGCCATCGGCATATTGCAGTTTTAATTTTTAAAAACTTGTTTTGAAGTGTCAAATTTAAATGTTTGAATAAATTATTGACCTATAAACGAAATTAATATTTAAAACTGTTTTAAATTGGTTACTTTTATTTTACTACTAAATATAAAAGTTAAAATATTTTTAACGGGAATAAAATTTTTTAAATTAAATTATTCTTATATACCTCTCCTTTTACATTGTTTTTAAAATTTTTTATTGATAAAAATATTTTACTCACTTTAATATAACATAAGATAAAGATATTTTCAAAAGGGAAAATCATTTTTTGAGCCACAAATTTTTCTAGAGACGGACAAAAAATTTTTTATTAGCTACTTTCTCTTTTTTACAATTCTAAAATCAAATACTCTTATATATTTAACTTAATAATATGTAAAGACAACTAGTCTGAATGTGTTGTCACTTTTAAGTAATCTCAAACACTTTAGTCACAATAACTTTATTTGAACACAACTCAACTTAAAAAATATGTTATTTAATTTTGTTAGGTAATTAGGTAATTAGTGTTGACAAATAGGGATTTCAAAAATATTCCGAAAATTAAAAAATCTACGCCTTTTTGGACTGCATTCATAATTTATCTTGTCTCTCTTCATTTAGGCGAGAAAAAGTCATTAACACTTTTAAAAACACTAGTGGAGTTCGTCCTTTATTTAGATATTACGAAATGTTTTTCGGTTGACAATGTTGTTAGACTATGGTTTTGGATAATATTTGGGCATTTTTGTATATTATACTTAATTTTAAGTTAATTATTGAAAAGCTCAAGGGTATGTTAAGCAATAGCTTCATATAAGCATTTATTATTTGCTAATAAATTTTCAAAACTAATTCAGATGACCCTTATTTCCGCAGTATCTATATGTTCCGGAAAATCTATAGTTTTTTTTTTAAATTGTGGTGAATTTTTCTAATTTATGATTATTCTTCTCTAATTAAAAAAAACGAGTCCTTTAAATTAAATCTTCAGATACTTATATAACATACTACTATTTTAAATGCAAAACGATTTAACATATTTTCAAAATAATATTTATTTAATTTATAAAGTATTAGTAATTTTTACTAGGTAATTAGGTACTAAAATGGAAGATTTAAGATTTTTAATCCGAATAGTATAATATTTTAAGTTATTTATTAAGCATATTATTCATCCTATACCATCTTACTTCAGAATAACTATTGCAATGTTTACTAAAAAATCAAGTATAGATACAATTTACAAAACTCATGAGAAGTTGGTTTAGTGTAACAATATATAAATCTACAAAGAATCTTTTTCAAAATTCATACTATAAATAACAAATTTTTTAACATTACCCCTGAATTAAAATTATTAAGTAAATAATTTTAATCTATAGCTCAAAATTAATCACACATTTAGATTAACTCTCCTTATTAATATTCGTATATTATTATGTTGTTAAGTAATCCAATTTATATGTTTTGTTATTTTAAAAATATGTTACATGTACTTTATTACTACTTGCGAACACTAAACAAAACTATCAAAAAATTTAGGTTGAAAGGAAGTTATAATGGGGCGGATATAAAAAGGATTAACCGAATTAAAAATAAAAACAAAATATAAAATACAAAAAACCTAATTTTTCCCTTCAAAATTACTATTTTCTTCCTTAAGGTTTATGCAATTTTAACTGTACATATATAAATATATATACATAAAAAAATCGTGGATAATATAAATATATGTATATGTTACAATGAAATATGATGATGTTCATTTATTTGATATGCTTCATATGTTGTTTTTGATTGTTGCAACACTAACTACTTGTGTATAAGGATAAAAAAAGGATATAAAAATTAGATTTAACAAGAACTTTTTAAAGTAAATTAAAATAGGTGGTATTTATAGGTGTACAATTCAGTTTTTATCCAGATAAGAACTAGGATAAAGTTTCAAAAAACGGATATTAATCTGTTTTTTTTTTGGTAATTTCGTTTTTATGGGAAATAAATTTTTGAAAGAGTGGAAAATAATTAAATTAAATATTCGATGTTTTTGAATAATTAAAATGGATATATAAGATATAAGTAGGATTAATTGTTTTAGTTACAGTTAAGTGATTTAGTTATTTAGTAGAAATGTTATATTGAATGAGTCTTGAGTAAAGTTTTAATGAGTTCGAGGTGTTAAATAACAGGAAATTCAAATATAAATCAAGATTAAAAACGCTAGATTTTTTTTTTTTTTTTTTTAATTAAAGAGTGCTTATTGAAGTTGGGAACAGTATTAAACCCTCGATTTTTTTTTTAATTAAAGAGTGCTAATTGAAGTTAGGAATAGTATTCATTTTGAAATATTAGTAAATATAATTAATTTTATATTAGTATTAGGTTATTTTAATTATCAAATATTAATTAATTATTATTTAATATAACAATTTACAGGGATTAGGAAATACCATTACTTATATCAACCAAATTATATAGGAAATAATATGGAGTTATAAATTTAGTACGGAGGCTAGCTTGTTAGCGCAATAGTATTGGTATTAAAGTGTGTTAAAGTCTTTTAAAGGAAATTTAGAGCAAGTTTCTTTGATTTCATTAAAATACTTATTACTTACTTCTTTACAAACAAACTTATGGGATTTGGAAAAATTGTTTTAGAAGAATGGGTAAGCAGATTTTAAATAGTTTCAATTTAATCTCTATATCTTATTTAGTTTTTGCTCTAAAACGTTTTGAAGTTAAAAAAAATGTTAAAATTTCAATATTTAAAGAATAATTAAATAAATCTAATAAAATTGAAAATTATTATTCTATTATATGTATATATATATATATATATATTATGGGATACATTCACAAGCCTGTATTTCATTTGCCTGTATTTTAATTTGCCTGCATCTCATTTGCCTGCATTTCATTTGTCTGTATTTTGCAGAATTTAAATGCTTTTAATTCCAACTCTAAAATCCCTCATAATCAGAATCTCACATAAACACATGTATTATGTATATATAAATATACTGGAAAAAGCGTATTAAACCTGCCTGCTTTTAAATTCAACTAATTAAAATTTCTCTCAATTATCCATAAAATTATGAAAAGATTTATCTAGGGCCTAGGCAAAGTTTCTTATATATGGGAGTAGTGCATTGAATTATCAAAATTAATTTGGCTTTAGCTAACATTAATGAATTTTAAATAATTCTTCAAAATTCTCTATAATTCTGTATAAAATACAGGCAAATGAATTAAAAAAGTCAAATGAGCAAGAAATATACTGGCAAATAAAATACAGGCCTGAGAAACACATAGGACTCGCTCCCATATATTATATATTCAAAATTTTCAAAGCAATCAATTATAAAAATTAAAAATCTCTCTTTATTCAAGATTTTTTTCAAATATTATATTCTAATATATATACAAGTACATATTTATAATTAAAAATTTGGTTGGCTGTTTTCCAATCAACATAGTCTTTATAATAATCATTTTTATCATCATCATTTCAGTTTCCAATCAGAATTAAAAAAAAAATTTTTTTTTACTTTTCTTTGAAAAAAAAAAAAAAAAATTAAAAAAAAAATATTTAACTGAAAATGTCTATAAATTCTAAATTTGCTGCACCATAAATCTTCAAAGAAAATTATCAGGATATTTTCTAGATCCTTTTTATTTATTCACAATATATATATATATATATAAATATACTCTATATTATATACACAATACACATATACAATTTTGCATTTACATATTATCAAAAAAAAAAAAATAATCCAATAAATCCAATTGACAGGATCATACTGCTTTAAATCATTCCCATCTACTCTTCATTTTACATTTTTTGTCTCTTTCTCTCTACAAAATGTCAAGTCATCATTCATATATTATTATAGTAGCATAGAAATATATATATATATATATATATATATATATATCGCAATAGAATTATTTCAAAGTTAACAAATAAATCTAATTTCAATCGGATTCGCGAATAAATGAAAATAAATAAATAAATAAATAAATTAAAAATAAATAAAAACAAAATAGAAAATAAATCCAAAATATCAAAAAATAAAATTAAAAAAAAAATCCAACTGTACAACAACAATTCGAAAATAGAATTTTCCCAAAAGTATTTTTTCTTCCCCATTTTACATTGGAGTAAAATTAAAAAAAAAATATGTGATCCACCCTAAATCAAATGACATATTTCTCTCTCTCATCCTCTTCTATGTCAGCAAGTAAGTTTTGTTTTCAATGATAGAAATCAGCGAAAATTGTATTTTCCAGCTGATAAAACAAAAAACATATTAAAAAATTAAAAAAAAATATATATATATAAATATATATATGGCAAAGAAAAAAATTCGCGACGAATTTGAAATCACGACAAATCAATTTATTTTATTTTTATTTTTTTTTTTTTTTTGTAAATATAAAATGATAATTAAAACAGAGACAGATTCAGTAACCATGGTGATTTAAATTTTTTATTAAGTTTATATAAGAAAGGTCTATAGTTATCTGTTAAACTCTTGCAACTTTGAAGAATTTAACAGATAACTATAGAGAGTATCATTTTATTAAGTTGGGCTTGATGTACATGATTAAAATTAGAGCAGAAACAATGTTTTCATTTCGAATCATTTCTCTCAATTTTTTTATAGCATATGTATTGAATTAACTACTAATTTTAAGATATACAGGGTGATTGCCTTAGCGTTTTATATATTTATATACTGTTTTTAGGGAATCAGAAACAAAGCAAAATAAATAAGGTTTTTAAAAAATAGTTTTGGGCTTCATTATCTAGAAAACTTTTGAAATAGAAACCCTTTTCCCTGCATAACAACTTTTGTTGGTTCAAAACCTATGCTACTCATAAAAACGTGAGTACTAACATGCATACTCTATAAGTATTTTAAGACTCTAGAAGAATCACTCTGTATAGTTTATTTATTAAAAAAAAAAACATTTTATCAAAATACTTAAATAAAAATGAAATATATAACTCGTTTCGCGTACAGCAACCGGACTACTCAACTGCTTATTGCTTCCTCTTTTTTCAAATAACAATGGTTAATCTTAAAAAAATGAACAAAATAGCTAGATTCGCACGCTTTAATCTAATCAAAACTATCAAATTTTAAAAGTTTATGAATCCTTTAAAAAAAAAATTAAGATTTACCTAATCATAAATATTTTCGGCTTGTTCGGCCTTAATATATAATCGAGTCGGTTGCGGCTTATAAACATACAATAATTAGAGTACCCAAATCGGACGAATTTTGAATACTTCACAACACTAGTATTTAATAAAAATAGCTTCAGGAACACGTAATATAGCACGTGTACAAGTTTAAAGTTTCTAAAGCTCTTTATCTATTTTATAACCATTTAACGAAAAATATGACTCAGTTGAGCAGCAAGCTCAGTTTAAAAATTAAATATATCTATATGTATTTGTATGTTTTGATATTTGTATATTTTAAATTATATTTGGTCACCCCATGGGGATTTGCAAAGATAAATTATTTTTCAATAATTTTTTTTCAATTAAAAAATGCATGACCCCGTATGGAAATTGAATCCGCACTTCTTCGGTTAATAAACCAAATGCTTATCCACTAACCCATCGAGTTCCCTAATTTTAATATTAGTTATCAGTTCTGGACAAAATTAAAGGATAAACAGCTTTAAAATAAGATTGTCCTTAAACTTAAATTTATTAACTTGAATGAACAACTCTACCCTATTTCAAGTTTTAAGTGCAAAAAAGGAAATTTCACAAGCTTAGTACTATACTGCTCTGTTATCTACATACAGTTTCATTCTCTCAACTATCACCGACAACAAAGTAAGTCTCCAAAGCAAAAACAAGGAAAATTGAAAGCTTAAATTTTTATGATTGCAATCTGTTTTGATTTTTAAAGAAAAAAAATTATCCAAAAATGATAAAAACAAGGATTTAGAATTTTTTTTTGAATTTGCTTGAATTTTAATAAATAACAATTTCGCGTTTCACGCAAATCCTAATCCTTATTTCCATTTTCTTTTTAAAAAAGAAAATTTCTTATTTTCTCTTATTCAATTCAACTTTGTATCACCCCCTTCCCACAAAACAAAAATGTTTTAAAAAAAATTTAAGAAATCTGCAAAAAATCACAAACCACAAATTCTAAAAATTAAATCCTTGGAATTTCAAATATTTTGTGATTATTTTATTCTTATTTTTTGAAAAGTTGTTTTTTGTGCATTAGAAAATTCTAAAGAAAAATTTTTTTAAGGAGATGTGGGTATTTAAGACAAAATTTTCCTATGTAAATTCTAAGTAAAAGTTTTTTTGACAAAATAATACACTGGGGTGCTAAATAAAAAATTCGAACAAATTAAAAATATTATATTTTTATGGAGAATTAGTGCCCAATAATGAAAGTCAACGAACGGAAGTCAATAGCAGAGTAATCGGAGGCCCAATCGAAATGTAATGTTTAATTAACTTAAACCTTTTACGAAAAAGGTTTTATGATACAAAACTTTATATAAAAACCCGTAATACAAAAGTATGAAAAACGGGAATAGGAGGGGCAGCTTTTGAAATAATAATTTATGATTAGGGGATTATAGAATTTGTAAACCTGCTTAGGATATTTTGAATCAAACAACATATGTAATATGGATAGCATACATAAGTTATATTAAAAGTGTAAAATTTCTTCAAAATGGCGAAATTCATTTAATTGATCGAAAGAATCGTTTTAAAGAGTGGAGAAGCATTAGATTAAAAATAATTTCTGGATTTTAATAATTTTAAACAATGTTGGAATCCTTTTTCTTTGGTAAACGCTGATAAGTTATATGCTTAGTTAATTCTTAAAAGAGTTATAACTGTAAAAAATGTCCAGAGCTCAGTAGTCCATAGATCAATGGGGGATTTTAAAAATCATATAAAATTGGTACATTTAAAACAATTTTTTAATGCAAAAATTACACTTATTTAATACGCCGTATGCCCCACCAGGAATTCTAGGTTCCTGTAATAAAAACAATTAAAAATATAAATATTTATGGATTTAAATCTTTGCACTTCTTCAACTATAAAAGACAGTATTAGGTTCAGATATAATTAAGACAGTCCATAACCCCAGTTAGCTTCAAGCGAAGATATTGTTATTTCTTAAAAAATTAACAATATTACTTTGAAGAGCGTTATCTCGAAACCCGTTAGAAATACACTCTCCCATTTGGAATCCCTTTTGTTTATCCAAATAAAATAAACCCCCTCTACCACCTCCAGGTCTATAAACGATGGAGCAATTTCTCAAAATGACTTTCATAATTTCAAAGTTATTTTAAGCCTTAAACTTATTTTAAACATTAATTTGATTTTGAAATCTAAAAAATCCATCAATTATGTTAAAATTCCTACCATTGTAGTTTCTTATGTTCCAACATACATATTATGTATTCAAGTTTATACAAATATATATATATATAAACAGTACAATTTGTAAAAGATGAATTGAAAATATCATTTTGTTTTAAAAAAACAACATTCTTATACAATTGAATTTTAAAATTTTATTTCCCAAAATTGTGGTATTAGGAAGTTTAGGATCCATATCGTTATTAAATAAAATCCCACCCAACTGCATCCTATAGGATTTGAATCCTTTCTTTTATTAGAACAAATTACAAAATAAAAGAACAAAATTTTGAGAATAAAACGCTTTGTTCTGTTATTTCATTTGTTCCTTAGACTTTGACAATCCCATATAAAAAAGTAAAATAAGACTGTTCATATCTATGCATTTATATACATATATAAGTTGATATATATTATATATGTATTTATGTATTTATTTATGCAAAAATTCTTAAGTTAAAAATTTAGTGTAAGATAAATATACATATACCTAAATATATTTATGTATATATATATAAATAAAAGAAAAAATATCCTAGCATCACTAGAGATAATATTTAATCCGAAGCCAATTATCATATAAAACAAATTTTCCATTTACAAATCCCTTATTTAATTTATTGACGATGACGACGATGATTTTCTATTCCTTTTTTTTTTGGCATGTATATTTGTGTAAGTGTATTGTTTTATTTTTGAATACAAAAATTGTAAGCTGAAGACGTAAATAAAAAACATAAGATACAACTAGCTATACATATTTCTAAAATGAAGTGGAAAGAGAGATTTTGTTCGCTCAAACATTGTTCTTCCGTTCTAATAAAGCTTATCTTCTTATAAGAATAAATATCAATGTAAATACAATTTAAAAAAAAACTTATCACTTGCCACCCTTTTGGAGAAAATTCTTTACAATATTCAGTTTCCTTTTTGGTATTCAATACATGTAGTGACATAACATTGATTCAGATACGATTGGTCCAAAAAAAATTAACCCGAAAACTGGTCGAACATTTACTCCAATTATTCCTGAATTTACTCAATATTCATAATAATCGGGGCTTTGGTGTGTTAATAGAGGTAAAAGGCTCTCACAAATTTTTTTTTGCTCTAATTTTGAAGCCCACTCTTAGTTTCTTCCCAACTATTACTTTCAAAAAACTTGTCCAGCATTCCGGAAAAATTAGTTATTAGGGTGCGTGTATGTTGGAACTGCGATATGTGATAAGAGCGCCGATAAGTTGTAAGAGAGTCGATAAGTGGTAAAGGCGTCGATTACAGCAAAGCGATAAAATCTATATATATGATTTAAATAGTTTATTTTGGAGCATCGCTTTGATCAACGATAAATAATTCACTATGCTATTATCTTATCGACGCTCTTATCATTAATCGCAGCTCCAATATAAACGCACCCTAAGTTGAAAAATCATCAGGTAAATTAATCGGCTTATTTGGTTCGGCTTAGCCGGCTGCGGCTCAATTATCTGTTTATAAACGTATTTAATAATTTGAGTGTCCAAATCGCTCGAACTTTGAACGCTTCGCAACACTATAATTAATATTAATATCAAAGTAATTAATCCATAGTTTTTAATATAATTTTTATAAATTTCCGGAGCAATGTACTCCGAAACAATGTCGGCGCGCTTCTTCTTTAATATCTATTTTACTTTTTTAGACTTGTAGATTATTTTTGTTGTAAATTTAAGTGGAATATGAATGTTACAATCAATTTTTGTTTTTGTATTGTTGAAATACAAGTATATGTATTTTAAAAATCGCGTTTTATATTACACATTTGTATTTTACACAGTAATTTTGTGGTTAAAAAAGAAAAATAATAAAAAAATGAATTAGTAGGCATTCAAAAGAAAATAAACGAAAATATTAAATATAAAAAGGAACAAATATTCTGAAACAGGGTTGAATCAATACATAAAACCAAATTAAAGTTAAGGTTAGCAATTTGGAAATTTCTGTTAATACACTATACATCGATAGAAGTATATTAACTTTACTAAGGTGTTTGTATCTACCAAAAAGAAGCAAAAGGAAGCAAGCTGCATATAGAAAAGTATACATATTTTTGCTCAGCGTCACCTCAAGAGTCGATGTAATTTAAGAGTTGATGTAATTTATAATATAGGTTTCAAATGACAAAAGTAAGGTGGGGATAAAAAATGGATGAGGAAGCAGGAAGTTACGATCGAACCAAGTGAAAACGAGACCAATATAGATAGGAACTTCACATTTGGTACAAGGGTGATTCTTCATGTTTTCCTTGTGTCACGAAGGATTGGAATGAATTGTAGTGGCGGTTCTGAAACCTTTGACAAATCTTCCAAGTGTTAAAAGCATATGCTTGAAATGAATATACAGATATCAAATAGAAATTTGCTACAAGATTAATCTGTTACTTCCTTTAGGATTAAAAAATTACCGGGCATAGCTTAAAATTTTAATTGGTTCTTTAAAACTCTAAAAACTTTTAAATAGACTTAATCAAAAGAGCGTCGGGAAAAGCGCGGCAATGAAGTGACGCTAAGCGTTAAATATCTACCTTATACATTTAGTCATAGAATGGTATTAAGAATTTATCTTAAATACAATTTAAATGCATTTTCATACAATTTAAAGCAAGACTTATACCCTTTGATCATTTTATTTAAAAAACGACATCAGTAGCGGCGCGGAGCTCAAGATCACTTTGGAACATCAATTGGAACATCATAACGCTATTCCAATTAAATAATTACTTAAGGCAATATTTTATATACTTAATTAGTTGAAATTATCTAAAAATTTCCATTTAATAGCGATATTTATAATGGATTATAATGTTTTTGAATGTGTGCTGCCTTAAACTAAAATTTAAACCAATCCTGCATTGTTTCAAATACAATATTTTAAAATATTGTTTTTTTTTTTAGATTCCTCATATTTTCTTTCTATTTGTATTAGAAAATTCCATTACATACTATTTATTTAATATAGTTTACAATTCTTCCTTTAAAACAGAAAAAAAAAGTCCTGGCTTAACTAACATAAGAGGATTTATACTCCTTTACAGTTAGAAAATAAATACATTGGGAACAAGGAAAGAGAAATAGGAAAGAAAAAGTAGAAAAAAATGGGTATTAGAAAAGGAATTTTCAACTATATATAATAAAAAGAAAAGTATCTAGGATCTAAGTATGAGAATGAGTATATATGATACTTTTCATATAATATGTCACATATAAAAACACATTTTATAATATCTAATAGATATTATATAGATATATCAAAAGAACAAGATAGTATTTTAAATCTATTGGGCCTTTATAGTATTAATAGACAACAATTACAAAAAGATAAAATAATAATGAGAATAAATGTTTCAAAAAAATGAAAAATATAAAACCAAACTATAATATAGTTGCTTTTTTTATTTTTGTTGTTTTTTTTTTAGTGCTTTTGGATGCAGACCCCTACACACACTATATATTTTATTGTATCTGAAGGATACAAAAGAAAAATATAGATACAATATTGTGTAGTTGAACAAATTATTATAAGTGTATTGTAAATAATTTAAAAGTTTTTCTATACTTTTGAATTTACATATATTTGTAAGTATGTAATAAGAGTTAATTTAGGCAAATTTTATTCTCATACGAATATTTTCTAAACATTATTTTGTATACATATATATACATATATATACTTATCAGGATCAAATCTAAAAAGAAACAATAATAGGTACTAAATAGAAATAAAAAAAAACCAAAACCTTTGAATATTGTATCTTATATAATACCATGGTGACCTGAATTAAGGCCCTGCGAAATAAAGCCCCCGGGGTATTATTTCCAGTTTAATGAGAAACAAAGCCCCCAGGGTTTTATTTCTCTTTTGAGTTGAACTACGACTTCTATGAGAAATAACGCCCTGGAGTGTTGTTTCTCTTCGAATTGAATCTTCGACTTCTTGAGAAATAAAGCCCCAAGTTATTATTTCTCATGAAATATGTAATAAAATCCATTTTTGTAATATTCAAACCTGAAAAAAATTTAAAATATAAATATATAAAGTTAAATATTAGATGTAAAACAAAATATGCGAGATTCTATATTAGGAAGCACATTTAAGTTGGTTAAAAAATCAAAGTTGACCCTTTTTCCAGAGTACTTATGATTTAATGTATGCAAAACTTTCGTTACAAAATCAGCTTTATATGTATAGTTTTTAGTATAAATGTAGTTTATATGTAAAATTATTTTTCGTTTTTTAATTTCGAAAAAAGGGAATACCCCTGATTACGATTTCAGCTCCAAAATATGTGCTAATTATTTTTGATATTATAGTTCAAGAAAATCTGTGTATATTCGTACCCGTCACTGATGTTATATTAACTTTTTACAAAAAATATATGAAACCATTGTGCAGGTTCAATTGAAATGAAAAATAATATCTCAGGGCTTTATTTCTCACAGAAGTTGTAATTCAAGTTAAAAGAGAAATAAAACCCTGGGCTTCATTTTCCATATTTTGTGGTCTTTATTTCTGAATTACTATGAGAAATAAAACCCCAGGGCGTTATTTCTCATTAAATGCGAAATAACACCCGAGGCTTTATTTCACAGGGCTTCAATTCAGGTATATATAAATCTAGAAGTAGGTTTGAGAATTTCAAATAACTTATATGTACAAGTACTTATATATAGAAAAAGTTACCATTTTTTGTTTAAAAACTCAAAGGATGTGTATCCTTCGTACTCATAAGTTTATATATGAAAGTATATAAGTTACATTTTTTGTTCAAAAATTTGTTTTTGATTAAATTTGCATATAAATGTAATTTTAGAATTTTCCTGCTCCATGTACAAAATCGGTTACACAAAAATTGAGTATTAAAAAAAATGGTTGAGTATGTGAAAATTTCTAGATATTTTTTTTTTAATAATGATGATAGTGTTTAATATAACAATTTAAAGTAATTAATACACTTACAATTTCATTCATTTTAAATGTAATTTTTTTGAAAATTTTTTTGAAATATTAATAACGGTTTTTATGTTGCTGGAATTCTTATATGATTCTAGTCCAACTAGTATATCTAGTATCTAATAATCTAAATCATAATATCTAAAATCTAAATCATATTTTTTTTTTTCAATAGGAATCAAATTTTTCAATTTTTTTAACTTAATGGTAAGCAATCAACTGGAATTTAAAAAATAGTTTAAATAGTTGCAATATTTACAAAATTTTTGAACTTATAAATCATTTTATTCGATACATATATAAAACTGCAGTTTAATTTGCTAGATTTTTCTTTTGTAAACTAATATGAACTATAGTGTAAAATAAAGTTCAATACATTCTAGGTTAAACAAGGGATATGCAGTACCTACATTTAATGGTAAATACCCTATATTTGATGTTTAATATCCCTAGTGAAAAAAAAACAAAAACAAAGGAAATTCAAAAAATTTTCTTACATGTTAGCTATCAGTCATATTTAAGTGCATATAATTTAACTAACTATATATTATGCATATGCATATTGTACTTATATAGAATGTTTGTAATCACATATACTTGTAAACTGTTTCATTTGAAAATAAAAATACAAATCGGCTTAATAAGTTTAGGTTGGCCATCCTTTGCGAAAGCTATTTTAATTTTAATCAATTCTAATTGTGACGTTCAATTGTCCTTCTGACATTTCTGGCCTGTCCCAATGTGACTTCTAACGTGTCTAAATGGGGTTTCTGGCCTTTTAAAATGCTTTTTTTAATGGGAGAACAACTACACTAATTATTTTATATACTCTGACTAGTCCGCGAGCTGCATTTGAATTCACGCGATCTGCGATTAAATCCTCGTTCGAATCCGTATTAATTGTCGTAGCTGGAAAAAAATTGAAGTTCTACTGGAAAAGAGTTGAAGCTCTATTAGAAAAGAGTTGAAGCTTTATTGGAAAATAATTGAAGCGCTATTGAAAAATAATATTGAAGCTCAGAATTTTTAATTTGTAACCCTTATTACCTCCTTAAATAGACTGAAGAAAAATATATTAAATTAAGAACTTTATTTAAGAGTCCTGTTCTAGCCGAAAAATATTAACATTTTTTCCAATTGAATACAAAATAAAACTTTAAATTCACTTATCAAAATACAAAAAAACCAAAATTGATACATAAACTCTAAATTTATTGAATTTAAGAAAAATATTAACATCTTTTTCCTTAATAGCCCTCCAAATTTTGCCCATCCCCCATAATCCTAAATTCTCAAATAACCTCCCAACAATCCTAACCTAATCCAACATCCCCTGCAACCAAACTGTACATTTGTATCACAGGTTCCATCCAACAGCTTATTACTAAACAAATAATCAAATTATAATTTATTTGATAAATCTCGGTTGCACCAAAACCAGCCGAAACAAAGCAATGAAGTTTGATTAGCAAAATCATGATTATTTGATTAATTATAAGTGTTGATGCAATAGGGGCTTGATCTTATTAAATATGTTAGCATTAAAATACTTTTAAAATGGAATTATATTTTTGAGAATTTTAAAAATTGGGTAAAAAATTGGTTTTACGAAAAATTTTTTAAACTGCAACTCTTATAACAAAGTTTATTTAGAAAACATATAACCTAAGCATTTTACAATTTATTATTCTATTTTATAAGTACTGAAATATTTTTGAAACGATTATTTACATTCATTGTTAAAATTAAAGGAATCTAAAACGATCAAAGCGAATTATTATAACATTTTTTTGGAAAAAAATATGGATATCATTAATTTATTGTATGAAAAATTGAAGAACAACACATTTTGTTCGAAATATGTTTCTGTTAATTGATGTAGTAGTTATTTTAATCTATTTTTTTGAGAATACATGCTTAGAATTTAGTTTAATAACATGGAGTAGTCTTATTAAAACAATTTATATTAAAATAACTTTTATTAAAAAAATTATCTTATAACATAAGAATTTATTAAAATTTGATATAATTCAATGTATTTCTAAAGTAATTTAAGATTGCATTTTTATTTCAAGAATTTATTTAAAAGTAAAACTATCTTATTTACCAAATTATAATTCATGATTATATCCAATATCTAATACCCTATTATTCTATATTATATATAATATATAATTACACTAATTCCATTTGCGAAGGCTTACAAAGTCTTCAAAACTCATTTGTGCTCCATAGATTGAATTTAAAAAATAGATGGGGTTTCAGTTGATTAAATTTTAAATTTTCTCAAAGAAACCTCTTGTATTTATTCCACCTACTCTTCTAAACTACAACTAAATATGGTGTTCTTTCCTTAACTTTATAATTTTGGATGGTATTTAGATTACAATATATATATATATTCATTTGACTAATGGAAGTTTAAAATACATCAGGGACAATCTCCAGTTTCTAAAGATATTTATAACAGTATTTCCGTCGAATTCCAAAAAACTCATTTTCAAATGCAATTTTATAATCAAATTACATGAATCCGAAAATTTTTTTAAATTTAGATTATGAAATTATTAATCGTAATGAAACCCGGTCTACCGTAAAACGATTTTATCAAAACCCACTTTTTTAAAATACAGCTTTAAGAATACGGTTTTTTAAAATGAAATTCTTGCAAGAAAATCCGGTCCGGGGGAATTTAGAATTGGTTTTAAAATAGGGTATCCGTCGTTTCATGTATATTTTGGATTAAGAGCGATTTTAGAGTTTAATGTAAAATTAGGATATCCCCTTTTTCCAGAATATTCAATCACATATCTAAATGTGAGTTGATGAATAAGGAGACATTTTAGATTTAAATTCAAAAGTTGGGTTATATATATATATATATTTGGGATTCTAAATCAGGGAAGATTTTAAAGTTGGTTACAAAACCGGGGTTTTAATAATTCATTTCGCAGGGGTCTGGGCTAGATAAGAAGCTCGATTTGAGTGATCAAACTTGATTTTCGTATACCAGCTTTTGAAGTAGACCCTTGGATTATATTGAAATCATTTATTACAAATACATTATTTGTAGCAACATTTATTATAAACATGTGTTCTATAAAATATCAATTATGTTTATTAGAATTTTCAACAATTTATCAAAATATATACGTACTTATTGTAATATTCAAATATATTTTACATAGATCATGGATAAATCAAAAATATTATAAAATCAAATGATGGTAATTTGTCATAATATATATTTACTTAACAATAAGAAATGACAAATTGTATCTTTAGAAACAAAATGTTGCGTAACATTAACATGACATTTTAAACAAAATAAAAAAATTGGTAATAAAATTTTATTAAAAAAAAAACCTGCAACAAATTGAATAAAAAAACTAAAAATTATATAAACACTTGTTCCATTACATGTACCATATAGATACAATTGTTTTTTGTTTTTTACAAATTTGTTTTTTTTAAATAAATAATAAAAAAACCCTTTAACACCAAATCGAATCAATTGACACCATATTTAATATAAAATCTGCACAAACAAGTAAACAAAGTTTTAAAATATACAATTAAATCACTAATCCAATATTGTTGCAACAAAAAATAAATTAGTTTTTATTTAAATGTATCTAATATTCATCATCCATTAAATACATTATTAATATAATTTGACATTATTTTTTCAATATTTTTTTAAACCATTAAAAAACAAATTGTAAAATTTCATGGACCAAATGTTGTTTATATTCAAAAAAAAATCTATCATATTAACCAGCAACTTTTTAACGCAACACAACGAGTATTGGAAATTAATAAAGCAAATCCTTTAAATAAAATTCAAGAATTTCAATTATTATTAATTTTGTGTTTTTTAATAAATGAAAATTATGGAGATAAACCCTTTCAGGAATAACCTATTTATATTATTTTAACCCTATTAAGTTACTTACCTTTTTTTTTTTAAATCCCTTTATACTCTAATTTAATGTGGTGCCACCTATATTTTAACCAAAACTTCAAGTATATATATATATAAATATATATATATATTATTGTATAACAACTATAAGCATCAATTTGTTCTGCAAACACGTTATATAACATTTAATTAAAAAAAAAAAATAACAAACTATATACAACAATAATGTGCCAATGTTTCATAATTTTTTTTTTGTTTTTCTATTAATAAAAATTTAGAGTTTAACTCCCATTTGGATTCTAAACATATAGAACTGGGATGCAATATAATTCAGTTTTGCACCGTATGTTGCAATCAACAGAGAAAAATCTTACTATACATATATGTATTCATATTGTATATATATATAGATCACATATAACACACTTTTTATATAAAAATACATATTACTTACATTGAAAAAAATTAATAATCAAAAGTTGTACATATTTTTTTTTTTTGATGTTGCACAACAAGGGGAATGTTGACAGGCAATAATCATTACAATGATGGTTAACCGCGTTAACAAGAATATAAGAAAACATTGGAATATAAAAATTGAATCTATAAAGAATATTAGTGATGAAAAAAGGGTTTTGTATAAAAGGACATTTTCAAAATTAAAAAATGTTTGAAATTAAATTGCTTAGAACTTCTCTTAGAATTTTCTTATAAAATTTTCTTACAAAAGCTCCACTCAATGTTGCAGGCTTCTAACTTAAGCCGTTTCAAAGATATAACAGTTCAAAAATTTGCAAAATGCAGTATGCAACACTATATTAGTATTTTATACACCGCTAAAAGCTTATTAATGTCAAATAAAGCTAATGAAAAAAGCTCGTGTTTGGCGTTTCCAAATTGGAGATATATATCTTATAGAACTTGTGTTAAAGCAATTTAAATCGTTCCATATATAAGTCGGCTTATTCGATTTAAAAATTCTCGGTTGCAGCTCAACTCCTTGTTTATCATCATATATACTCTTTTACAGCAATATACAACAATTTTTCATAAACATTCAACATTTTTTCATCCAAATTAAACATGTCATCATATTTATTATACCAAAAAATGTTTAATTTGGATGAAAAAATGTTGAATGTATATGAAAAATTGTTGTATATTACTGTAAAACAGTATATACTAAACGACTTATTCGGTCGAAAAAATTGCCAGCCGCGGCTTACTTATAAATAAAAATAAATCATTTTTTCGAAATTCGCGAAAATTTTAAGGGATTTACATCACTAGTATATATTAATCAGGTTTTTCGGGCGAAAATTGCAGTTCGCGGCTCAACTATTTGCTTATCATATATATAAATTGGCTTATTCGGTCGCAAAATTTCCAGTCGCGGCTCAACTATTTGTTTATAAATATAAATAAATAATTATTTGAGTGCGAAATCGCTCGAATTTCGAGCGCTGTAATAAATAAACTAATTTATACTTAAATACACTTCAAAATATTTTTAAAAGGCTATTTCGAATTTTAGGGAGTTAAATTTCCATAAAAAGTCGAGGTGAGCCGAGGAGTCGAGGAAGAAAAAATTTCTTTCAAGGTTACTTAACATTAAAATATTTTAGAAACCCTATTACCCCAGAAAAGTTACCTACCTTTATTTTAAACGGTTTAACAATTTTCAAACCCATGAACAAATGACAGACAAATAGAAGGACAGAGTAAAACTATTTTGGCACAGTTTTTTAAAATTTTTTTTTTAAATATTCTAGAAATAGCTACTTTGCATTATAAATTCAAAGGATGTGTCAAAACGTTTCATTTCTTTTCCTCTGTACCCACATAAGTTGAGTTTTAATCTTATGTTGTTGTTGTTATTGTTGTTGCTGTTGCTGTTGTTGTTGTTTCATCATAAGTCTAATAGAAAAAAACCAAAACAACATTTGGGAATTTTATACTTATTCATTTATATCATTATATAGTTTAGTTTCAATACTACGAGTATTTTGATTATAAATATTCTGACAGAATTTAAAGGGGGAGGTTATCCAAGAGTGACCGAATGTTTAAATTTTTTTTTTTTGAAAAACATAACGATGAAAAATGATCAACTCCCTAAAAACAGAACAGAGCAGTTGTAAACGGTAGAAAAAAAAAACTTTTTATAGTTTTAAATAAATTATTGAAAAAGTGGCATTATACATAGTAGCAACAAATAGGAAAAAAGGGGGCATCATAAGAATGCAAAGGGAAGGATCTAGAAAAATTATTTAATAAACTTAGAAAGAAAATGATTTGGGGGATTTTTTTATGTTTAGAAAATTTAATATTCTTCTTTTAAATTTTCTCTTAGTTGATTTTGATTTCCATTCCACATTTCATCTCTGGGGAGTCATAATTCAACAGAATCCACATGTTTTTTGTATTTGTTAGATTTGCTCTTCCTTCACTATTTGAATTAATAAATTTTTTCCTATATGCTAATATTAATTTTAAATGTAAATTTAATTTAAAGGGTTATAAACGAAAAAAAAATTATTAAATTAAACTGAAATATTAATAAGTTTCTATTTAAAAAAGTTTAATGGGGGGAAAATTTCGGAGCGATTTTTAATTAATTTTAAATGAAATAAAATATTATTAATTATTAGTTGTGTGCTTTTATTGTAACTATGAATTATAGATGTTTTTAGAGAGTTGGAACCTAGGATTAAAAATTGGTTAAAGTTATTCGGGATTTTCCAAGGAATTTTGCACCATTAATTTAAAATGTATGGTCACAATTCATAGACGTCAGTAATGTATTCAATCAGGATAATAATAAGATCCTAAATACTTTAAAACAATGTTTACACATGATCTCTAAATTATTATTGAACCTCAAACTAACTATTTTTAAAATAAAGTTTCGTTTTTTACGCGGTTTTAAGATTTATTGCCCCCTTTTAAAAACACCGAATTAAAACAATTAATAAAATTCAAAATTGCGGAGGCTATACTGACCATTTGAGAAATTTTATCATTCGAAAGGTATTTGACTCTGTTGCGAAGTCACCTCAAAATTGATACTCTGTTGTTTCTTTGTATTTCAAGCCCGGACGCATATGATATTTTTTATTAGTTGCATTTTATTAAGGTTATACTTATACCATGTTACCTACAAAAGTTTTAATACCCCCTTCTACTGAATTTAAGTATGGTTTATTCACCTCAGTTTTTTGTGGAATAATAAAATGTTTAATGTACATAATATTTACAATTTCTTAGCCTTCAAATTTAAGTAGGTAAGCAGCCTTTTATATATAAATAATTACAATTTAAATAATATTTAATAAAATATTAAATCGTAAATTAAACTAACATTAGATATGTTGTAATTTTTAATGGGGGGATATGTGGGGGGATGGTCTTCTAAAACATAAGCCTTGCAACCTGTTGTACATATCCCATTTTCCAACACTTTCTATTAATTTATATATTACAGGAGCGTTTCACAATCTCGGTTTAGTAAATTTTTTTTTTAAATCTTGCTTTTAGAAAATCTTGTTTTTTATTGAAAAATCTCGCTTTGTAAGAAAATCTCTTTTTTAATTGAAAAATCTGGTTTTTAAAGGTTTTGTTGGAGACAAAACAAGAATTTTAGCTTTTTTCGAGATTTTTTAAAACAAGATTTTGTGAAAATGAGATTTACTAAACCGAGATTTTAGGCCCAACCCATATATTACTCATGTATTTTGATAAAATTTTATACTTTTATTAAAAATTCCAACTATAAAATAATTTTCCTTTTACGGAACTTTTGGTTATTTTATTTTATCCTGAACATGGACCCTTATATAATAAATTTTCATATTTTTATCTAGAAATCCTGCTGGGTCTATTGTCTATAATATGCAAATATGTATACATACACTATAATGTTTAAAGAAAATTTTAACTCATTAACACATTGTGTATAAATCCAAAGTTATAAGTATGTATATATGTCCTTAAATGATTATTATATGACTTATAATTAAACTTATCTGATCATTTAATTTCCCTTTACTTACTTATTACAATTTTCAAATTTTAAAACAATCAAAAGAATTCTAAAATATTTCTAAACGAAATATAACCACCAAAAATAATACTATAATAATCAGATCTATAATTATTTGAATTATATTATGTATATATATAAATTCATAAATTACATTTATATATACAATACACAATACAATTGTAATAATAATAGTAACAGATAATCCAAATTATTACCAATTATAAAACGACTTGACTTTTAAATGTTTTGTTGTTGTTTTTGTTAGTTTTTTAATTTTTTTTTTTAAATAAAATTATCCTTTTTAGCACATTTTCAAAAGATTTTGTAAAAATGTGCTTATATAGTTTCACTCTGTTCGTCCACTTATGTTTACAAAAACTTTTACATCGTTTGAAATAAAGAAAAAAAAATTTTAAACACGGATAGTTCCCACCCCCCCCCCCCCCCCCCCCAAATCGGAAAAAGCCCTATATTTAAATTATTATAACAACAGTTCTGTTAAGTATATTTTGAATCTGAAAAAGACAGCTGGTTTTAAAAGCTTTTTAAATTTTTAAAAGACAAGTGTATAGGATTGCCATACGGTACTAAAATTAACCGTTTTGCGAAATTCAGTTTTTGCTCATTTTTTGGTACCACATATCTTCTAAGCGGTTCAATCTAGAGACTTGAAATGTTGGGAGATGTTAGAGCCGAAGAAATTAATAGAAGTCAATTTTTTTGTCATGGCCCCCGTTTAAGATCTATAAGGGCTCGAAAATTGAAATTTTACTATTTTTAAACACCTGTAACATAGAATAACTGTCCAATTTGATTATTTATTAATATACAAAAATTTAAGGTCCAACATTATATTTTAACATGTGTGTCAAAGGTTTTTCTTAAATTTAAAAGAGGTTCTTAAAGTTGAAGAAAGTGTCTCTCAGTTTTAACCATTTTTTCTTAGATAGTAAAATTCTAAGTAAAATTCCAAATTTAAACAATTTAATTCCTAGAACCTATTAAAAATGGGTGGGAGCCGGAAAGTGAGGTTAGATCTTTGAAAAATTTGGCAACCTTACCCACTGAGGGGCTATTAAACTTTAAAATTTACTATTTTTATAAGTAAGTAGTAACTTAGTCAACATACACTTATATATTTCCTAAATTAAATGCTCCAACATTATATTTCGATAAAATACTCAGTATGAAACACTATACATAATTTTGAAAATGTGCTTTTTTAAAAACCCTTGGTTTTTTTCATCACTTCTTTGTTATTGTTATTATTGTGTGTAAATCCTTCTTTTTAACACATACTTATTAAAGATTTAAATTTTTATATATTTGTATATGAAACATTGTATAATAAGAGTTTTTTTTTGCTTGAATTCTAAAATTGTCATATTGAATATATTTTATACACAAACACACACACACAATCATATATTAAATATTCAAAATATCTTTCAAAATTATAAAAAAAAAAAAATCAAATATCAAAAAAATTACGTAAAAGAGGGCTAAATACATTAACGAGATTTTTCTTATACATATTAAATATGTATACAAACTTGCATTGATTCATGATGCAAGGATAAGAGAATTTTCAGAAATTTTCAGATCCCTTTTGTTGTATGTGGCAATTATACAAACCCACAGGAATTTTTTATTTTTTTTAAACATTTATACTTTGCATTATTAACTGATGGATGAAAATACCCCTAAATATCTACCAAAATTAGTATATATATATTTTTTGTATTTTGTTATCCTTATATTATCCTTGTTAAAAGAACATAAATATTATTTTGTATTTAAAAATGTTGTAATACAAAAAACACAACACCAAATTTGAACAGATTGCTATAATTGAGTTTTGGTTTTTTTTTTATTTTTATTATTTTGCAGCACCCACAATCAAAAAAAATGTTTTTTTTTTGTTTTGCATCGCCTTTTCAAAAAAAAAAAAAATCCCTTACTTAACAATTAGATATGTGAATGTGCTTCTTAAACAGGGACCAGTATAATAAATGTATACTTATAAGTTATAACTAGTATGTATGTATATGTACATGTTTTATTTCAAAATGACTTTTAATTTAGTGTCATCAAATATAACATTAGAAACGGAGATTTTAATATACTTTACACAATAAGGAATTTATAATGTGATATACTGTGATAATTTTTTAATATTGTTAATACAAGGACGAAAGGATGTTTTGAAAAAAATGCCAAATGATATAAAGGAATAATGAATATTTTTGGTTGTAGGAAAATTAGATGTTAAAAAAATGGTATGAGAGCTGAATTTAACAATTTAATTGCTGAATTGCTGAATTATGCTTAGTTTGTTAATGAGCATTTACTAACTGTACTAAGGAGTGCCCTATTGCACCAAGGTGTTGATTAATTAAATGATGAAATAATTTATTTCTTAAATGTTGTTGTACCAAAACGTCATTTGATAACAAACCAATGAAGTTTGATTTGTAGATAACACTAACTTATAAAAAATTATGATTAGCAAATGGTACAATAGGACTCAGGTTTCCGAATAATCGCGCTCAGTTTTTCAGCAAGAGAGTAGTATTTAATTAATGAAACCAATGAAGTTTGATTTTTTTTAATAACACTAACTTATAATAAATAATAAAAAATACTGCTTGCTAAGTGAGTAGTACAACAGGGCTTAGGTATCCGAAACTCACTATTGCGCTCAGTTTTTGAGCTACAGAGTAGTATTTACTATTATAAAAAAAAATTAATTAAAATACTCTTGCAAATTAAAAAAAAAAATTATTAAAATAAGACCCATATCAATGGACAGCTCGATTTTCAGAACTCACTTTAGTATACTAAATTTGAAAGAACAGTGGAATAAAAGATAAGATCTACAAGAATGTCTTGCAACCAAAGAAAATAAAGTGGATAGAATTCGCAATGC
The DNA here is from genome assembly GCA_963082915.1 of Dolichopus griseipennis. Taxonomy (NCBI): domain Eukaryota; kingdom Metazoa; phylum Arthropoda; class Insecta; order Diptera; family Dolichopodidae; genus Dolichopus; species Dolichopus griseipennis. The sequence goes on from OY720445.1 coordinate 61,450,754, forward strand.
TATAATTTCTTTAGGATATTTAAATACGGATATTTTCAAAAGGAGAGCGGAGAAACCTATTTTGAGAAACACTGGGCATTTTTAGGACTGAATCCCTATCATCTTGTTATAAACACAATTCTTTAATTTTCTGCTATTTTATATTGCTATTCCCATAAAAAAGTTATTTTAAAACAAAATACATACTTGGATATTTAAATATTTATGAATACTTAAGTAATATAAAGTTTCTCACATTTTCATTTACAATCAGACTTTGCCTTAAAACAAGCGTCTTATAATTTATTTATTATATTTCTGTGTTCGATAGGGCTTCAAATTTAGTACCCTTTATTTTTCTATAATTTTTTCCCGATAATTTAATCTGATTACCTGCACGAAAATCGAACTTATTCGGTTAATCACTATATGCATCCTTATTACATCACCGAGGACCTATCCCATTTCCGAAATTTATTAAATATCGAGTTCCAAACCTCATTTCTGGTCCTTTTCAAAGTTGAAATTTTTTTAAAGCATTGTAAAATAACCGATAAAATGAAAATGAAAAATGTCATTTTAAAAGATCCTTTAACAACTTCTGATCTCTACCATTATTGTCCTTTGTCAAGGATCTTCTCACAGAAAAAATTTAAAATTTTACGATATTTTGTCATTATATCAAATATCACTACAACCTATCAACCTGTCATATTATTATTACACAGCCCTATTATAAATCAATATGAAAATGATGGTACATAATATATAAAATATTTGCCCTAAGAATTGAAAAGTAAATTATAAAAAATATCCTTCTCATTATTATAACTTAAGAAGTGAAAAATTTTTGTAACAATAGAAACTATTTTGTAATATTGGAGGTTAAAGTCAATGATCCTTTAAAAATTATATTAATATTGTATTGTATATTACCTTTGTATATTATTATTATTGCTATTTATTAATAGGATATTTATTGAGGATTATAGGAAATATAGTAAATCTAAAGTACACATAGTTTGATTGCAAGGATTGAAATTTGAAATTTTCAGTCATAGTTGACAATTTTTTGTGGATTTTCTAATTGATGCAGGAAGGACAATAGAATGAATAAAAAAAAAAATATTGAGATGTTAAAATTAAATTAGAAAAAAAAAGGACATTCTATTAATAAATTTTTGAATGAATTTTTATTCAATATTTAGGGGTTGGAACAAGGAGGCAATGACCACAATATGGACCAAAAATTTTTATAATAGAATTATGGTTTTTCTGGTTGATTAACAAATTATATTGTATTAAAGATTGACCATACTTTGAACCGCATATTGAAATTTATTGCATATTGTAAAACAACAAAATAAATGCAGGATCATAATTATTTTATTATTCTGGAGTAAAAGAGCAATAGATTTGCTTTGATAATTTTTATGTGATTTTATAATAGTTTATGCTAATTTGACCATGTCCTGGAACAGGTCACAGAAGTCAAATTGAACAAATGTTTTATGAATAAAATAATTTTATTAGTGGTCAATAAAATAAAAAATTAAATAATTGTGAAGAAATTAACTTACAATTTTTATTATCTTGGGATTTTGGGACAAAGTTGCATTATAAATTAATTTAAGAGTGAAGAGTGTAGTAGAGTTAACTGTTTCAATGGAAGAGTGTCATATGCCTGCATTTCATTTTCCTTTATTTTGCAGAATTATACAGAATTTTGAAAAATTATTTGAATTCCATTAATATTAGCCAAGGCCAAAATAATTTTGATAATCAAATGCACTACTCCCATATATGATAAATATTGCCTTAGATAAATCTTTTCATAATTTTTTGGATAATTAGGAGAAATTTTAGAGTTGGATTAAAAAGCAGGGTTAATACGATTTTTCTAGAATATTTATATATATATGTATATGGGAGAATCTGAGTTAGGAGATATTTTAGAGTTGGTTAAAAAAATCAGGATTTCAATAATTTGTTTAGCGGGGGTTTGGAACTATTGGATATTCTTTATTATTGAAAATATTTATTAATATAAAAAAATATCTAGGAGTAATTTTATAGTTCGTTTATGGCAGTTAACATTAATGAAAATGAAAATAATTCTGCAAAATACTGGCAAATGAAATACAGGCTTGTGATAGTAACCCTGTTTTAACTCAAAGAATAACCACATTCCCGTAATATAGACCTTATATCATTTGGTTAATTACTTTTGTAAAAATTTAAAAGACACAACTTATTAGATTTTGAGTTAAATGTATAAAAGAAAATATAAGTTGTATGGCCGTGTTTCGAAACTTTTTCAATACACCAATTTTATTTTATGCAGATAATGGATATTTTAGTTAACTACTTTTGACAAACTTTCAGATACTCAGCTTAATTAAGTATTAAGTTATTCTTTAATATTAAAAAAGAAGTTGAAGATATAACAGCTATTCGAACTCGTTAAGCAATTTAACATGAATTTGTGAAAATTTCAAAATCCTAGCTCTTTTCGTTTTTGGGTTATCTTGCAGACGGACGAACAGACACCAATGTAGATCATAAATACATCTAAGTCTATCTTAACGTAATTACAAAATTAGTACAGCCTTTGACCTACGTTCCTATACACGGATATATATTTATCAATGACACTCAACATTAAAAAACCTCAGAAGATTTAATGTCTAGGATAAAAAGGACTATGGATATTTTTTAAAAAAATGCGGCAAAATCCTCCATTTTTCATTTCCTATACTATTAAAACAACTGATTCTGTGTTTTGAGATAACGGCTTCCTGTCAAACTTAATTTTGCCTAACTTGAAAAATATTATTGGAAACCTTTGAATGGTCCTTTTATTCTGGTATTTTCTCAAGATATCACCGCACATATGCTTAAGTATTTTTAAAAGCTTTAGAACAATTGATGCATATATAGTAGGCATAGAAATGACTTATTTAAGCTCCTATATTATTTAAGCTGAATAATGCTTAAAAATTTCTTTGAAATAAATTTCAAATAATATCAGGAGGTCCCCCCTCCCAAATATTTAATTAAAAAATTTTAAATTTAAATCTATCATATATTCATCATATATATATACAATAAACTCTAAAAAATATATAAATATATATATATATTATATATATTTATATATAAATACATATACATATGTATATATATATATATATATATATATATATATATATATATATATATATATATTAGTCTTATATTTATTGTACATGTACAATATCCTTTTATTCGCTTTGAATTTAATTATATAACGCAAAACCATTTTTTTTAATTAAAATATACATATATATATATAATGGATATTTTAGTTAACACAAATACATATACATATATATACATAAACATTTTAAAACATTATCTCAACAAAATTAAATTAAATTTTCTTTTCCCCAAAAAAAAAAAAAACAAAATAAATTTTCCACCATTATTTTTTTTCCAAAAAATAAAAAAGGACGAAAAAAAAAATTCAATTTTTTCTTTGAGATAATTAAAAAATAACAAAATTAAAAAAAAATACAAAATCAAAAATAATAAAGGAAAAGGATAACAACAACAAAATACCTACTAAATATAAAAAGTGAAAAAGAAAAACAAAATGAAAAAAATAATTATTTCTAATTTATTCCTTCCAGCTGGATTGTTTCCAACTTTTTCTTTTTTTTTTTGCTATGTTTTATTTCTTTTTTTTTTTGTTTTTTGTCTCTTTTTCTCTTTTTGTCTCATTATTAAATATTCTTGTGAAAAATAATGGATTTTTCACTCAAAATTTTTTTTTTTTTTTTTTTTTTTTTTATGGTTAGTAAATCTTATAAAATATTATATAAATTATTACTATTTTTAACAAAGTACTTAGAATTACTAAGCATAACTTGTTTGAGTTTATAGAATCAATATCCTATTCTCTATACTACTTCTACAATTACATCACATTACATTACATGTATTTATTTATTTAATTAGATTATATGGTTTTAATCTTCTTAATCGTCTTGTGTTGTTGCGGTTGTTCATCAGTTGTAAAACTTCTATGTTAACATGCTGCGAAAGTCTGTTTTGATGTTTTGTGGCATATTCACCAATTACATCTTCGATTACCTTTATGTTAAGGTCATTATGAATTTCTTCATTGGTTACATAACGATACGCGTTGGTAATCGTACGAAGAAATTTATTTTGACTACGCTGAATAATTGCTCTATTTGATGATTTTGTACATCCCCACATCTGGATACCATATGTCCATATAGGCTTAATTATTGACAAATAAATGAGTCTTTTGGATGAAAGTTTTAGTTTAGAATGTTTGCCTATAATCCACCACATTTCACGTAGTTTTAAGTTAATTTGTAATGCTTTTTGTTTAACGTGATGTTTCCAGTTTAACCGTTCATCTAGATGTAACCCCAAATATTTTGCTGATTTTTTTTGTGGTATTTGAATGCCATTTAAATAAGTGCAATATTGATCGTTTTTCTTTTTTAATGTGTATGTTACTTGTACTGATTTTTGTTCATTAAGTTTAATCTTCCAATCATTTGTCCATTTGGTTACTTTATTTAAAGCACGTTGAAGTTTTCCTGTTGCATCTTGTTGTGTTTCACTGACTGCCATTATCACTGTATCATCGGCAAATGTTCCGATAATAGTTTCGCTTGACGTAGGTATATCTGCGGTATAAATTAGGTACAAAAATGGTCCTAGGACGCTTCCTTGTGGTACACCTGCTAGTATTGGATAAAAGTCAGAGCGAGCTTCTTCATGTGCTACTCTAAATTTACGCTCAGATATGTATGATTTCAGGAGTTGGCAAAAGTTATTCGGTAATAATTTACTTAATTTATAAATGAGACCCTCATGCCAGACTTTATCAAATGCTTGTGAAACATCAATAAATACGGATGGACAATATTTCTTCTCTTCAAAAGCCTGTTCAATTACTGAAGTGATTCTGTGTATTTGGTCAATGGTGGAATGTTGCTTTCTAAACCCAAATTGAAAATCTGGTATCTTAATCAATGGTCTTATACGTTTCAGTACTAATTTTTCAAACAATTTTGATATAGCTGGTAACAAAGATATTGGGCGATATGATGAAATCTCATTCGGCGGTTTATCTGGTTTTTTCAGCATAATGATTTGGGCTACCTTAAAACATAATGGTACATGTTTGAGTCTAAAGCAGGCGTTAAACAAGTATGTCATCAAAATAATACCCTTTCGTGGTAATTCTCTAAGAAGACCAGGTGAAATTTCATCAATTCCAGGAGCTTTTTTTGGATTTATATTTGTATCTATTTCTTGTGCAATTTCAAGAGGTGTAATTGTTTTTAAAGTTTTTTCAGCAAGAAACATATTTGTTGTATTGATGTCTGATTGCATATCATGAGGTTTAAATACGGAAGCCAAGTGTTGAGCGAATAACTCTGCCTTCTCATCATCGCGTCTCGCCCATGTTCCTCGTAGAGTTTTTATAGGTGGTACATGCGTATCCGGCCTTTTAAAACATCGTGTTGCTTTCCATAAAGAGTAGTTTTTATCAGCTTTAGGACTTAGATTTACAAGAAAATTATCAATATCATTTTGCTTATAATTTTTGATTAATCTATTTAATTTGTTACTGGTGCTATTAAATATTGTTTTGTCAGCAGGATGTCTGGATCTATGCCAAACTCTTCTCGTTCGACGTCTCTCCTTGATTAGTTCCCTAATTTCAAGAGGATAACAAATACTTTTCGCAGCAGTTTCTACAGGAACAGGAGTTGCACTTTTGGCAGCATCTTGTATGTTGTTGATAAATCTCTGTGCCTGTGATTCCAAATCATCAATTGTTTTGATTCTTATTTTGAGATTCACTAATTTTTCCAGATTGTCTCTAAATAGATCCCAGTCAGTGTGCTTATTAGTCAAAGTTTGTTTCCTCTGCTTTTTGATGACTTTTGAGCTTATATCCATTAAAACTGGAGTATGATCTGATGACAAATCTGTCATTCCTTCTACTTTAATATAACTTGACGCTATACCTTTCGTTATATAAAAATCAAGCACATCTGGTATTTTATTGGAATCTGTTGGCCAGTATGTTGGACTGTTGGATGAGTGGTATTCACAAGATGCTAACTTAATAGCATTTAAGAGTTCATTGCCCTTTTTGGGTGTAATTAGCCGAGAACCCCATGCTGTATGCTTCACGTTAAAGTCACCGGCAATAATAAATCGTGATCCCAGCTGCTTAAAGATTTCCATATACTGTTTTTTATCAGTTTTGTGAGATGGTGGACAATATGCTGCTGCAATGTTCAATTCTGCATCATTATGGTTCACAGTTATTATTGTGGCTTGTATATAATTTTCTCTTATGTCATCTTGTTGATAGTGTGAGATGTTTTTCTTAATAATAACTGCAGTTCCTCCTCGGGCACGTTCACTTGGATGTGTGGTCCAGTAACTCTTATACCCTTGAATTTTTATATAGTTTTTATTTGTAAAATGCGTTTCTGAAATGAGTGCTATGTCTATATTATTTGTGTTAAGGAACACTTCTAGTTCACGAGCTCTTTGGTTTAAGCCGTTTGCGTTCCATGTTATTATTCGTAAAGAATTATCTGTCATTTTTATTTTCTTTAATCTGGTATGGCGTCGATGTTTTTTTCTGTATTTCATCTACACGCCTTGCTAACTGCCTGAAGTTTTGTTTAGCTTCAGACTGGAACTTTGTTATTAACTTCATAAGGTCATTTATTGTTGTTTCATTCTCTGTTGTAGGATTTTGTGTTTGTTCATTTGGTTTATCCTCTACTATTTTTATAGCCTGCGCAAAAGTTTTATTAGCAGTCACTTTCTCTGCCGGTTTAGCTTGTACAGTTTGAACTGCTGATCTCTTTTTCGGTGCTTGGTTTTTTGCAGCTTTTTGGTAAACTTCGCATCCCCTGTAGTTAGCCGGGTGGCCGATTTTTCCACATAGAGTACATTTAGGTTGGGTATCAGAACTTTTTTTACACTTGCTAGTGTGATGATCTTCGGCACATTTTACACATCTGGGTTGTCTTTGGCAAAAGTTTTTGGTATGTCCTAATCTTTGACAATTCGTGCATTGAGGAATACCTTTAATTTTATTTGGTGTTTCTACTTTTATCTTACAATGTAAGAGATTTGTAATTTGAAATACTTCTTTATTATTGTTTTTTGATATTAAATCCACATAGAATAACGGAAAAGTTTTTGTAATTTTTTTACCTTCTACGATAGATTTTTTAATGACATTTGAAATTGCAATCACTTGATGGCCTTTTTGTTCTAATTCAGTTTTAATGTCTTCCAGACTTGTAGAAGCCGGTAATCCTCTTATGACGAATCTATAGCATTTATCGTCCTTAAGCTGATATGTGTGAAATTCTATATTTTTTGGAATGTTTTGGTTTGAAACTATTTCTTTCAGATAATTTTTGATTTGTCTGTAATCATCACTATTTGTTGTTGATATCTTTATATCTTCGTTAGCTATGGCTTTGAAAGTAACTTGATGATGTGTAATATTCAATATGTTAGTTCTGAATATGTTGAAATTTGCTACGTTGCTAACAGTTATTGGAGGTGGTAATGGCTCTCTCCTTTCTTTATCACTCAAAATGTGAAATTTTTTTTTTGGAATTATGTATATACGAATATATACAATTTAAATGTAGAATATACAGTGTGTTACAAAATTTAAAAAAATATTAAAAATAATGTTTAAATTTGTTTGGGACTTTCTTTAGGTCATTCTTTATTTTGCATTGCTTGGTTCTATTTTGCTCTACATATTATATGTGGGCCTTGGTGAACCTAAATCTAAGTTATATCTTTAGGCCTAAATTAAAAAACGCATATATACTTATTTAAGAATGACTCATACTGTCTACGATTATTCGCATCTTGAATGTAAAAGTCGGAAAACTTTGTTTATTGCCAGACTAATTAAAAAAATAGCACGGGACACTCTTGCAAGTTACCAACTTATTATTGGAGCGATCCATATTCTTGGTTTAGTAAATATTTGTTTTTAAAATCTCGTTTTAAGAAAATCTCACTTTTATAAAAAAATCTCGTTTTTTAGTTAAAAAACAACCCACTTTTTTAAAAAAAATCTTGTTTTTTGAGTTGGATACAAAATCAGAATTATTAGCCTTTTACAGAATGTAATAAAAAGTCATTTTCTAAAAACATGATTTTCTAAAAACAAGTTTTTCGGAAAGCGATTTTTTTTTAAACAGAATTTACTTAACCGAGATTTTAGACCCAAACCATATTCAAACTTTTTAAATGATTAATTTTTAATTTAAAATTATATTATGCCAAATACAAATATCAAAAATATGCTAACAAATTTAAAAACACCCTGTAGTTTTTTTTTGAATAAGTTAATTTTTCGGATTGCCAGCCGTATATAATTAATAAACTAATCTTTTAAAGTATGTTATTTTATTACTAAGCAAGGTTTTAAAAAATATCTTAAATACTTCATTTTAAACCGCCCTTTAACTATTTTGAGTTAAATAATTTGGCTGATCAATTTAAATTTTGACTGTAGTGTTGGTTCTCGACAAGTTCGGATATACATTTAGTTGTGTTCAAGGCAAAATTAATTTGAATGACCAATTTTAAATTTGACTGTAGGTCATTTGTTCTGAAAAAGGCTCGTTTTAAATCTCTGTTATCAACAATTGCTCTTTTAATTTGGTAATTAGTAGAATCTTGACTCTTGATTTTTATACTAATTTGCAGACTAATTAATTAATATTAAATTAGTCAATTTTTCCTAAAAATAAAATAAGTATCCACATTTGGTAACCCTAATATATTAATTTTTTGGCTCTTGAAGATATAATTTCACCACAAAAAAAAACAAAAACAATTTGTTTTTTTAGATTTATAATTTAAAAATAAATAAAAAAAAAAATCTTATTTTCCCAAACAAGCCATAATAACGTTTAAGTAAGTTGAATCCTTTTTTTTTTTGTATTTTTTGTTAACTTGTAGAAATATGCATACATATATACACACATATACATGTACAAAAATTCACTAAAAATGTAGAATCCCAAGGATTCACAAATAAAAGCAACAACAATCAAATAAAAAAAATAATAAGTTATAATGTTTTTGGCACACAAATTGGTGGTGGCGTTATGGTTGTTGGTCTCTTTGGGGATCCAAAAGTAAAACAAAAACAACAACAAAAATAAAAAAAAACTAATTTAAATTAAATCCTTGTGAATTGCAAAGTCTCTATGGTAAATGGAGAATTGTTAAAGGATCGAGTTTTTAGAATTGTTGGGAAAAGGTGGGATTTCTGTGATTTGTTTTTGCCAGAAAATGCAAAATACTTATGTATAGGATATCGTTATTTTCAATTCTTATGTTTTGGTACAATGTTGTGGTATTTTTCGTAATTCTTTATTCAGTTTAATTTGTTTGTTAAAATTTTTTTGGGAAATCAATTGTTAGAAAATACTTATATAAATTTATTTTATAATTTTTAAATTATATTTTATGGTTGCGTAAGTAAGAATTGGTTTTTTTTTTTAAATGGTTGTTTGAATTTTAGAGAATATTTTATAAAATAAAACAAAATTAAGCTATGATTTGAGGAATTGTACAACTTCTAGAAAATTAAGGAGGAGGTATTGAATAAAAATGTTCAAAACTTTCATTTAAGGGTTGTAAATTATAAATATGCTCCTTAGCAAATTTGAATACAAGGGACGAGTACTAGCATTTCTTAATTGATCTCTCTCGAATATTTGATTGGAACCTTAATTTTTGAGTTATGGTACAGTTAGTGCGCATTTTATTGCACACAAATTATTTATGTCAGAAATACAGAAATACCGTTTAATTAAGGTCTAAATATATTCTAAATGTACCTAAAACTTTTAGAAAATAATATATGACTTTTAATAATAAAATAAAAATATTATATTTTAATATATATACAGTAAAACGAGTCAACCCCCAAACGGTTCAGGTGTAGTCTTTCACTTCCTTAAGAAGTATAGGGTATTCACCAAATCATTAAGACTAGGTTTCAGTTTCTGTTTAATCATAAACACTAAGCTTCTGATTACTCAGCTGTAACTAATGATAATGGATACACAAATGTTTGTACATTGAGAATTACATATATTTTAGAATCTAAATATAATAAAAGACAAACTGCTGCTGCTGCTGACTAGCGGGCCCTATGTTATGTTAAGTGTTATTCACACATACTTCTAATTACAAATACTTACATACAAAAGAGAAAGAAAAAATGAAACTGTTAAAATGTAAATTATATCAGTTAAAAGACATACAAAAAGAAAAAAAAATCAAAACGTATAAGAAACCCGTTAACGGTAGATACAGAAAATCATAATAAAAACATACAAAGCTATTTTTTACATATCAGTATGTGTACTTTTATTTTAATATCACTTACAGAACTAAAACAAACTATTATAATGTTAACCCAATGTTCTTTAGGTAACGAATTTCCTTTTATTAATTCTGTAGCGCAATAGTGAGAGAAAAAGAATATATAGAAATTAAAATTATATCTGTCGTCCGATAGGCTTTTTTACTAGTTAAATATAAAAGCCGTAAAGCAATTTACGATATTATTGTACAATTTTACGATATTTTAATTTATTAGATGTGATCTGACGGCGGTCCGAACCCGAGACCAATCCCTTAAGTAGCCGAAGTTTAAACCATCACGCCATTTTTCAGATAGATAGAGCTTATGAATTGTAAATTTAGTTTTTGTAGTTAAACTGCTAATATTAAAGAACACATGTATAAATAAAACGAATATCAAAAACCAGGAGTTTAGAAGATTTTAAAAGAGAAATCGTTTGGCTAAGAATTGTTTAATATATAGTAAGTAGAGCTATAGATAATCCTATTTACTTTAAGATATACTTAAGTAGAATTTTAAAATTGTGTATAATGTAATGCAAATTAATATGTGTACGAATAATGTTTTATATTAATATCAAATTTGAAGATTTAATATTCGTAAGCTTGTTTTAGGGCTTTTTTTTATTAAATTTAAACACAAAATAAGTTTGCGACAAATTGTATGACATTTGCTTTTCTATTGTAAGGACTTGAATGGAAATTAAAGAGAAGTCGTTCTATCGCAATATCCTACATCGAAATACTACATTTAAAATTATAATATTAAGTAAAATAATTGTTTTAAAAATAAGTTAATAACGTATAGCATTATATTTTATGAAAATCTAACTCTGTGTGTTAGGGCCTGTTAGAGTATGCCAACATAGTAGTCAACAAAGGAGTGTCCAGAATGAAATGTACATGACAACGTTTTTTGACATTGTCTTGTTAACAAATTTCATGAATTAAAAAATATTCAATAGTTTAAAGTTTATTGTATAGCTATTTTGAATAATGGTTTAATTATATTTAACACAAGATACTTTAATAATTTTATTAATTTTTTATTCTGACAATATATTTTTTTATTATTTTTTAATAAAAAAAATATGTTTCAAAGTGTAATTACAAACAGTTAAATAACTTTTTTAATGACTGTGACATGGCTGCGCCTTTTGTAGACACCTTTATACATTCAATACATTTAACTTAATTTGACAGATAGCTACGTGTAGAGAGAGAAACAAGAGCGTTCGTTGTAGATAGGCTATTATAGTTTTGTTTAAAGTATAAATCTGTCAATTAGTTCTAAAACAAAATCAAATAATTTTTTATCAGTATAATTTATTTATTTATTAATTTATTATATATTAATAGTATATAACTGCACCATGTAGCCCCTGTTTCCAATTTGAAATGTTGGGTGCTAAGGGTTAAACCCGAGACCCCTCGTTAGAAAGGTCAATATCCTACCCACTACACCATCGATCGGATGTTTTTTCAAATAAAATAATTGCATTTTTGTACTAATAGTTTTTTTGAAATTAAAAAAGTATCTTTCCAGCACGGTAAATTCAATATTAACATTAATTCTAATAAAAAACGCAAAACATATTAAAATATGAAAAATAATACAATTATCTTCAATTTTTATATTATTACTATCAAAAAAAATTTTAAAAACTTAAAAGTACAATTGTACAAATAACAAACAGGGTCAATGAACTTATAAATAATAAATATAACAAAGTCCGTTAGTTTAATTACAAATAATTTATATATATAAAATTTTTTAATACGTACTTAGTTTAATTATGCAAAAATATTAAATAAAATGGCTTAAAATTATTTCATTTAAAATTTCTCATATCTTTAAGATACAGAATGGAAAAAAAAAATTAAATGATACAGAAAATATTAAGAAAAAAACAAAAATTAAATAACATTAATGACAGTAGCATTTATATATAGTAGCACTTTAAATGAGTTATTGAGTAGTAACACTTGTTGGTTTTTTTTTTTTAATTTTAGATCTTCTTCCTTTTTATTTTTTTTTTTTTCTAAAGTCAATTAATAATCGCTCTCAGTTTAATCACCATTGTGTGTACTTACACTGAATATTTAATACAAGTTTTTATTTTAATTCTTTATCAACGGATATTTTTTTTTTTAATATAAGTAAAAATAAGTAAATTATACGCACAATAATTAAAGCATTTTGTTTTTTTTTTGTAAATTAAAAGAAAACTATAAAGGAAAAACGAAAATAAAAAACAAATATTAAATAAATAAATTATGGACAAAACATTTAAATTTTGAATTCATCAAACAGAAGTCACACTCATTTAATTGCGATTTTAAAAAAGTATACAAATAAATAAATATTAAGAATAATGGGACGTTTTTTTAATTTTAAATTTTTTTATTTCAGATGGGCAACCCTGAAACGATACAAAAGATGAAGTGTCAAATTCGCACGTTAGAAGTGAGTTTTGATTTACCACTCAGATAACAGTCCAATGGGCATTTTCGCTCTTTGAAGTAAAACAGAAGTCTGGACGGGAGCTCTGTTTATGGGAATTTTGACATGTCACCGAATGCAATATACGGTACAAATACATGATATGTAGAATAGATTGTTCACTTTCTTGATTTTGAATAATAAAATAATCAAGAATAAAATGATATGAATAATTCAAATCATTGGAGGTCTTATTTCTTTTAAATATAAAATACTCAATGCTTAGAACAAAATTAGCTTAAAGGAGTCTGGTGTAGTTCCATGGAGAGATATCTTATTTACTATCATTTGGTAAAAAATAGTGAGATCTTAAATCTATTAAAGTATTTGAAGTTAATCATATATTTTACAATTTAATTAAAAAGCTACTAATCCCTGCGTCCGTGCGTTGCAAATGTCAAAAGATTTGATTGCCCCTTGGCTTAGTCTACTCTCAAGAAGCTAATATGGACTTTAATTGAAAAACTTTTAAATTGGAAGGGAGTTTTAGATATCTGAATCAATGCATACATTGCAATTGTCAGAAGATTTGATTGCCCCTTGTCATAGTCTACCCTCGATAGGCTTATATGGACTTTAATAGGGTCCAATTACACTCTTATACAAAAATTTTATACAAAAGAAATATATAAAGATATTTGCATTTAATTTGAAATTAAAATACTACGAATCCCAATTCGAACACTTTTGCACATTTTCTATAATCACTACCTATACATTTTAAATATACATGTAATTAGAAAATGTTTTCATTATAACAGAATATAATACCACAATTCTAGATAAATGTCAACCTTAATCTATAGGATTACCCCTAAATATATTTTTTACTGTAATTAAACAAGAACGCCCTAATGGCGACCATTTAATTTTTTTCAATATATGTGATTTGTTTGTTTTTTTTTAATTTTTACAATTAAAAAATATCAAAACCTACACTTCTGTACCGTATTACACGGACTGAAAATAAAACTATAATTTAATATATGTACATATATATACTATATAAATATACATACGTAAAAAATAAATGTTTTATATAATTTTTAATTGATGTGTTCTTTATACTGATTAAAAATTCCCATAATTAAGAGCTACCTGTATTTACCTATTGTTAATATCTATTTACTTATTCGTTATACTTTTATTATATGTTGGAGTAACTATCATAAAGATGTTATTAAAAAGCAGTAGTATTTTGGTTTTTTTTTTTTTTTAATTTTTTAAACGATTTAATTTTTTGTTTTTGTATACTTTACAGTAAAAAAAAAAAAAAGTTAACGACAACATTTAACTGTATCATAGCGAAAATCAACTAAATAAAAAAACTAAATATCAAAAAATAAATGTAGCAATAATAATTGAGAACCTGTGAAAAGTAAAAAAAAAAACAAAACAATAAAAATAAAATATAACGAGCATCAAGACAAAAATTAAAATCAAATGTAAAAAGTTAAAAATTAAAACCGCTTATTAATTGACGGCTACTGGAAAATAATCGGATCTTGTACTAAAAATAGGATTAATGAATTTCGTAATTCAAGGAAAAGTGCTATTTTTCTCTGCTCCTTTGTATTTTTGAACTATCTATTAGCCCCTCGTTTAAGTATTATATGAAGGGCTAAGAACCATAGTATCTACTTATAAAATCATAAATTTTGGGATATCGCCTTAAAGCTGAAGTACTGAAGAAACAGTTACTTGTTCAAATTTTTTTTAAGTCCTTGGACTAATCCATGGCTACTTGACCCTTATCTTGCAAAAATACTGCTCTTTGTGGATTAAGCAACTAATGGTATTTCATTCATATTTTTTTGAGGAAACTCACTAACATAAAATAATTGGTAAAATAATTAAGTAATTAGCTCCTACGATTCTGGAAAATTTATAGACCGATATACGAAAATTGACTTGTAATTTAAGTCCAATTAGAAAAGAAATACAGGCATAGTACACGCCCCTCTTTAAAAGACCCATTATATATTTGATTTGTTGATTAATAAATCCCATATAATTTACAAACGAACATTAAGCCATTTTTAAGCTTTAAAACTTTTAGTTCTGTATATATATGACTATACTAAAAATATGGTGGGACTAAAGTTATGAAATTTTAAATTATATATAATTTAAGTTTATTTTTGTCCTATGTAAATATTTCGCAAACAAATTAAGAAATAATATTTAGTTAAATGTTGTGCAATGAATTTAATTCTTAAAAAGCTTTAAAGTTTTTTTTTGATCATCTTTTCGGTATTTAAGTTCTTAACTATGTCTTTTTCGTCAATAAAACTCTAATTACTTAACTTAAATAATTCTAAAGTATTTAATTTTTTAGTATATTATTGTGAGCCTTTTTTTTTCAATTCCATTTGGAAGACTTTAGATAGGTATAGCGAATATAAATTAACGATCGTAATGGGTTTTATAAGGTAATAAAAAAGATAGTATCTTTAAGTAATATTGAATATTTGAACAGTAAGATAATTTGTTAAGCTATAAGTGTTTGGTGCAATAAAGCCCTGATTCAATAAATGAGACGGGTGTTAGAAAGTATCGAAATAATAACTGGCAATACTGGTTAATTATTGGTAAGTATTGGTAACGTACTAGTTGGTACAAATGAGTACTAGTACTACTAGTTAAGTATCGGTAAGTGCTGGTAATGTAATAGTTGGTACTGATAAGTACTGGTTGTACTGGTTAAGTATTGGTAAGTACTGGTAACATACTAGTTGGTACTGAGAAGTACTGGTAGCACTGGTTAAGCATTGGTAAGTACTGGTAACGTACTAGTTGGTACTGATAAGTACTGGTAGTACTGGTAAGTACTTGTAACGTAATGGTTGGTACTGATAAGCACTGATAGGTACTGGTAAGCAATGGTAAGTGCTGGTAAGTAATGGTTTGTACTAGTAAGTACTGATAGTACTGGTAAGTACTGGTAAGAACCAGTTAAGTAATGCTAGCTCCCAGTACCAAATAGTACTCCTACTGGTACTTGAATTTTTACCAGTACCAAATAGTACTCTTAAATTTTACTGAATATTTTTTTCAGTATCAGGTTATGTACTTGACTTGTCCTGGTACTTGTAAAATGTCAGCTTCGTGCTTAAGAACATAAAAACATGTATGTATACAAATGTGTAGTGGGTTACTCCTATTACTCCTATAATAACCCAAATCAACGATTTATTTAATTTTTTTTTCATTTATTTAAAATAAAAATTTAAAAAAAAAAAAGATACAATTTAAAAAAAAAAGATTTTAATCTAAAGAACCAAATACCAGAAAAAAAAAAACCTAAAAACAAAAAAAAAAATTTTAAACAATTTCTTATTAAATTTATAAAATCTAAAAAGATAAAAATTGAATGAATTTATTTAAATAGCCCGTTGGGTGTTTTGTTGGCATTTTTTTTTTTTTTGTTTTGGGGTTTTTTTTAAACCGTTGCTCTGTTGATGAGCAAGAAACGTTAATGAAGACTTTAAAAAGACCGATTACGACAATTTCCGTTGCAACCCTTTGATAGTTTTTTTTTTTTTTTGTTTTTGTATCTGTTATAAGTTTTTGTTTAAAGAAAAGTTATCATCTTATTGTGTTTTTTTTTATTCATTTCTTATTTAAACTGTTTTTTTTTTCATTCTCACCTGAAATCTAAGAGACATATGTAAATTTGCCTCTAGCTAAATTTTTATACAAATGATGTATATAGGAATGTGTATACTTATATACTCAATTTTTATACCAAGTTTTTTTTATATTCAATATCAAAATCAAATAAAAATTAAAACAATAAGTTTATACAACAAAATAAGTTTAAATAAAAAATTTTATATTAAAAGAAATTAAAAAACAAATGCTCGCAAAATGTAATTAAGAGCGCACCCAGACATTTTGATTTGTTTCTTGGTTTTTGTTTTTTCATTTTAAAAGCGGTACGCTTTTTAGTGTTTGCTAATATGATTATTTACATATCAAGATGCTACTTTTTTTTTTTTTTTTTTTTTTAATTTAATAAAAAAATACAATGTTTCACTTATGCAAAAAAATATTACAAAAAAAAAATGAAAGAAAAAAAAACCAAGACAAATAAAACAAATCAAATAAAGGTTGGGTTCTTGTCCAGGATTTTATATAAGAAAAAAAAATAAATAAACATTAAAATGTTTTAAATAAATGTCGAACGGAAGTCCAATAAAATAATAAATGACAATTTTTTTTTTAATATATATATATATATATATATATTATTATAAATAACATATGTAAAACATTTTAAAATATATATAAAACTTAAGATAACAAAACCACAATCAAAATAAAAAATTAAAACTGAACAAATATAAATATTGCCCTTAAGGTTCATGATTGTGCTAAATTTTTTTTTTTTTTTTTAATTTTATGATAAATGAATTACAAATTGAGAGAAAATCTGTTTTGTAATTTATAATTTAAAAAAAAAAGTTTCACTTGACTTTAATTACAAATTATTATTGGACTTTATCTTTAGATTATATTAAAAACTAAATAAATACTCTTACTTATTACTTATTAATACTAAATTAATATAAAGAATTGGCGAAGAAATGAACAGCGGATCGCAAGGCCTAGGTACTAAGATAGCAAATGCCATTATCCGTTACAAAAACAAAGTTTTATGTTTTATGTAATCTGTCATAATTGTGAATAGAAAATTTATTTAAAATTCCAAAATTAACATTTATCTTGATATAAATGAATTTGTAATTTGGAGTTCTCTATGCCAGCTTGTGCCTAGATACCAAAGAATTATTAAATAAAATTAATTTTTACAAAATCCTGTAAATTCTTAACAGGAGTCCCAACTCGAAACAAGTTCCAAACGCAAAAAATAAAATATTAAAGCTCCTGAAATAAGACAACTTGCTGAGCGTCAGATTCAAGAATTGTTTGTAAACAAATTTGAAAATTAAATTGTCAAAGTTTTTTTTTAGTCATGCCAAAATTAAATTATAAATGTCAAAAAATTTTAACCTGAAAATATGCAAATTTTTTTAATTCTATTTTTAAATATTTCTCCTGTTAATTTCCTTTGCCTATGCCTACTCCGCCTTGTACATTTTGCGATATTCCAAACTTTGAAAAATTGAACTTTTTTGTATTTCTTTATTCATTTGTCCGAGTTGCACCTAAAACCCAAGTTTTAAGTTTTGCCCTTAAATACAAAATTGAAATTTTTGCACTATCAAAATTTGGCCGGCCTCTATTAGAAGCAAATTTAAAAACTGTAAGCGGTTTTTTACTTTAAGTTAGTGTCGAATTTTTTTATTCATTTCGTCCTTGTTTATTCCAAATTCCAAGTTTTAAACCTTAAGATTCAAAATTATAGTTTTTGCACTATCAAAAATTTCCTGGCCAGGCCAATTTTCCAAATTTTCGAAATTTATGCGATTTTTACTTTACTTCAGTTTTGAATTTTATTTTTAAATTTGCCTCAATTAATTTCCGCCTTTATGCGGAACTCTTTTAAATTGTAAGTTGGTAAATTGGAACACTTATTGCAGTTAGTTAAATTTTAAAAACTTTTGACTTATATTAAAAATTCCTCAAATCACAAATGGAATCTATCTGAATTTAATTAAAAGATTTGCAAAAATTAAATCTTAGTTCATAATTAAATTAAACTATCAGTTAGGCTTCCAAATCATTCAATTTATAATTAAATTTAATTTAAAAGATGAACTCAATGGAGTAGTTAAAGAAGAAATCAATAAAATTAGCACTTTAAAAAAACATAATTACTCTACTTAAGTCATATTAATCTAATATATAATATCTATATATTTAATAATACCATAGTTAGGCAAAATACTATACATATATGAATAATTCAACCAAAAACTTGATCTATAACTTTATTTTTATATTGATTATAATAATAATTAATAAATTTTTTTAATTATTATCACAACATAAATGATCAGTTAACCACTAACTATTAATAATAATAATTAAATGTTAACTATGTTTTAGTATAAAGACCAGTTTAAATTATTAGTAAAATTCTTATTTATTAAATTAATAAAATAATTAAGTACAAGACAACAATGTTGTCAATAGATTGATTGGAAATTCATAAATTTATATTTTAAACAAGGACCAAGTTAAATGTGTTTTTGTGTGTATGTGTTGTGCTAACAAAGAAACCGATTTGAATTCAAAAGAACTTGTATATTCCTATAACTAAGTAGTTATAGTTAAATCTATTAAATCTAAGTAAAAAATTAAGTTATTTATGACTGATCGCACATTTTCTTGATTTTTTTTTTTTTTTAGCCAATGGTGATTTTGAAAATATGTATGAATTTTTTTTTTGTGTTTTGTAAACCCTAAAGGTGAATCTTGTACAATTTTGTTATTTTTTCTATATCAATTTTTTTTAATCAAATAATTCTTGTAATATTTTTTATTCCTTTAACAGTTTTTGCATAATAAATTTTCGTAAACTTCGATTACAACCAGTATGCAAATTATAAATCAATTAATTATAATTATTTATATATAATTTGTAGAAATTTAAATGCAAATGTATATAGGTATATATATATAAATGTGAAGTGTAATACTTAATAGGAACCTATATATATTAATAGTAAATAGAGTTTCTACTTCAGATATTTTGAAAAATTCAAAATATAAATATTTGATTTTACGTTTTATTGCATATTATTTAAGATCTGCGTCTTAAAAATGGGTTCCCGTTTAGTATTACACTTGAATTCCAAAAAATTACCATTCCTTAAAATGAGAAAATTGTCAAAAATAGGCCCATAAACAGATTTTTCACAGAAGGCAAATTAATATTAAAAAAATTAAAGAAATTGCATATTTTCAGGCTAAAAGGTTGTCATTTATTAGTTGACAAGTTTGACAAGTCTTTTAAACATTTTGACTTGAATTTTGGTACTTGTCTTGCAATAGGAGTTGAGGGTTCTTGCTTTTTACTCTCAGTTTAAATCCGAAAATTCTTTAATATAAATCAGAATAATGTACTAGGGGCCAATAGAATGAAATATTAATTTTTTTAAATTAAAACTAACTTTATATAGCATACTTTAAGACATCTTTAAAACATTTTGACTTGTTGTCTTTCAATAGGAGTTGAGGGTTCCTGCTTTTACTCTGAGTTTAAATTCCAAAATTCCAAAATATAAATCAGAATAATGTACTACCCGCCAATAGAATAAGCTAGGAAATTTTTTTAAATTAAAACCTACTCTTTATAGCATACTTTAAGGCATCTAACATTTTGACTTGTTGTCTTTCAATAGGAGTTGAGGGTTCCTGCTTTTACTCTCAGTTTAAATCCGAAAATTCTTTAATATAAATCAGAATAATGTACTAGGGGCCAATAGAATAAGATATGAATTTTTTAAAATTAAAACTAACTTTATATTGCATACTTAAAGGCATCTTTAAAACATTTTGACTTGAATTTTGGAACTTGTCTTTCCATGGAGTTGAGGGTTCCTACTTTTTACTCTGAGTTTTAAGAAATAAATCTTAAATATATATAAAATTAATGTATTAGGCGGCAATTGACTTAGATAGAAATTTTTTAAATTTTAAACTAACTTTATATAGCCTACTTTAAGGCATAATTTGACATTTTGGTTAAAATATCTAATTTTGAAAGAATACATTGGAAATCAAGTGAACAAAATGGAGACATGATGTAATTTCAATTTCGCCCACTATTAAATCAGTTAATTTTTTAAAATTTTAAAAATATTAATCAGAATTTATTTAATTAAATTTGGTTTTCGAACATTTTTATTTTCGATAGATGTTTTTTTCAATTTTTATTTCTATCTCTTTCATTCTTATTTTAATTAAAAAAAAAACATTTAAAAGAAAAAGTATCTTATCTTTTATTTAGTTGGAAACTTTTTCTGAGAAAATTGTTTTCTTTCCACTTTGGCCTTTTGTTTCATTTACTTTTTTTAAAGATTGATTTCATAGCATTTGGATTGTAATAAAATTTAATCTGATAGATTCTAATAACATTTTTTTTTTTTTTTTTATATAGAAATATTAAATAATAAATTCAAGAAAATTAAAAGAATTTTCTCCTGCAAATTTTATTGATTATTTACAAGATTAAAACTCAACTTCACTATTCATTAGATTGTTTTATTCAATTCAATTGCATTTATTATGTCTCAATTAATTTTTATAGAGTTTAAAGAGTTTTAGAGTACGTACAGTATTATGATAGTGAATGTGAGTTTATGATACAAATTATTACTATGTTTAATTTTGAAAATTTTTTTAACCTATTCCGGATAAAGCGAATCTTAAGATATTTGCGAGTATTCGAAAATTCTGCAGATATTAAACAAAAGGACTTTGTACAGAGCGAAACAACAGTATATACCATTTACTCATTTATAATGTATATGTGGATAAGTATTTAAATACTTATAAAAAAGAATGATTTAACTTTTGTTTGGCACTGTTTTTAAAATAACTCAGACATTTACAAATCATAGACCTATATGTAAAATACATAGATTAGAGCAATTTATTTGCAACATCAGAATTGCAAGGATTAAAAAAATAAATTTAATAATCAAAAAATGTTTAAATGTTTTTTTTATTGAATACATACGAGTACTGTATATATATATATAGTTACTATTAGTAATTGGAATATAAGAAAAAGATAGAAAGAGACAGAAAAAAACCACAATAAACGCCTTTAGCCTTAGTAAAAAAATAATCAGAAAAAAAATAAGCAAAAAATTAAGGAGTTTTATAAATTGTTCATTGTTTTGTGATTTTTACGAGGTGTTATAAAAGTTTACAATTCAATGCTGCAGGCCACAAAAAAAAAAAAACATAATAATAATTCAAGAAAAATCTCTTAACTAATCTTTATTGTCAAGTTGTATTGAACGAACAGTTTATTATAATCAAACCAAACCAGTAATGAGTAAATGGAATATATATATATTTTAATGGAATACTTGTGTTTTTAAAATTTAATTAAAACAAAAGAAAAATTTTAATAAAATGTTTATAAAGGCAATGGTATTATGTGTGTAGTTATTTAATAAAATATTTCAATTATCAATTAAAAAAAAGATCAATCAATTTTATCGAATTGTTCAATAAATGTTTTTGAAACTGGTTTAAAAAACATCGACATTATCTGAAAATAATTAAAATTATTAAATTTAATAATTTTCAATAAGTGATTCACCTTTCTTTAAAAAAACGGTTTTTTAATTGAATACTTATAATAAAAACATGTTTGTGGTTTCATGTAAAAATTTTCTGATGTACTTTCACCGGAACTCAAAAATTACTGTGGAAATAATTTAGAATACTAATGAATGTATTAATCAAATATTACTTTTAAATGAAAATGTTGTTTGAAAATTACCATATACCCTTTTTTTGGGGTTCATCTAAAATTTTGTTCTGGAATGGTGTTCTCTATTTTCCAGGAAGCATTCAAGATAAGAATAATATATCTCATAAATGTTGAAAAAAAATGGTCTTATGAAGGAGAAAGTAGCATTTTAAGATAGCTAAATATCTATAAGAACTGGTTTTGTTCTGGCTAAACGATTCGAGATATTGACTTTAAATTTTTATATGTTTGGAATGGCGATATGACAAAAGTCCTGAAGTGAAATGTCCCGCGGAAACTTATGAATTGAAAAACTAGGTAAAAAAACCTATGAAGATTATAACTCCGATGAGTGATCCAAAAGTCCCCAAAAAAATATTTGACAAAATTTTCAATTATATTTTGAAATATTTGATTAAGGTTTAAATTACTAGACTAGAACCAGTGGTTCTTAACCTTTTAGGTATGACTTAAAATGTAAATAAAATGTAATCTATATTCGCATTAAATATTTTTATATAATTAAAAATTCAATCTGATATTTAAGCTGGGCTAGTTTTTATATATTTCGAAATTATAAGGTCTAATATGAGTTACTACTACCGTTTCCCTTTCCAAATCTAATAGTCCTTCTCGTTTTTGAGTTTTTATAAAATTTAATATTGAGAATTACCTATTCATAAAACTTTAAGGTAGCAAATTGTAATAAGAACTCGAGAGCTCTCTTATTTAAATTTTAGAACGTGACATATGGATTTAATAATTACATATGGATATAAATAATAACAATATTTGGATCAATAATTTTAACAATATTGTGAAATTTTATCAATAACACCTACTACTATTATCTACATATTTTATATTCCTGAAAATTAATTAAATTATACATTTAATATATTGAAATTATTTGGCGGTGCACTGATTAAGAAATACTGTTCTAGACCAAAGGATTTTGTGGTGGCAATAAAGTAGTAGTTTTTCAAACAGGCGCATTTCCAAACACTTACACACGTTTATGTGTAGTAATTCTTGGCAGTAGCGTTGATTGCAAAACCATACTTGGAATATAATAAACCTTTGCGGCACAAGACTTTAAATTCGTTTTTTGATTGTATAAGGTTATTTAAAAATATTATACTTATACATAGTATGCATAAAACCACAAAATTATATCATTTTACAATTACTTAAGTATCACCAATTTTTTAAATATAAAGCCAGTACTTAATCAGCGCATCTAAACATTTTTTTTTTTATAAAATATTAAATACTTCAGTTAAGTTTTAAATTTCATTAAAATAAATATTTTGTAATATTTTCAAAATATTTATATCTATAAATAATATAGCATCTCTTAACCCTTACTCAAAAACTACCCTTGAAAAATGTTCTCAAAAAGATACAATTATAAATAAAACATTTTTTTTTAGATCCATATTTTAAGATTGTATAGAAATAGAATAAAATTATGATTTAATATTTCTTTCTTTCATTAATTTTCTTATGATTTGTATTATATAATAAAAGAAGTTTTGGTGTTTTATTACAATATTATATCACTCTTGTGTTCTATTAATAAAATATTGTTTCAATTCATTATTTTATATAAAATAGTTTAAAACAAAAAATTACGAACAATACGCGTGCCATTCTTCTGCTGAGGTTCAATGTGATCTCATCTTCTTCTTCTATTATCATCATTATAAATTTTTTTATTTTTTCAAAATCTCTGATAAGAAATTAGTGACAACATTTCATTTTAATCACTATACAAAAGAATAAAATCTCACAATGTTTATTTTACCCCCTTTTCTATAATAAAATTCGAATAAGAACGAAAATTAATAAATAGATACAGAGGGGTTAAAAATGGTTGATGATTTTTCATAATGATAAAATAAATTAAAAAGACAACAAAAAAAAATTGTTAAAATCTAAAACTATTGATAAGAAAAATAAAATTGATTGAGGTTAGTGACAAATTTTTTTTGTAACACCAAAAAAAGAACAATATTTAGAAAGAGCGAGGGCATCATCGTAGGGCATTGATTTACTACGTACAATAGAAGGGGGTTAATAATAAACAGATTTTTAATGAAAGATTAAAACTATTATTATTAAAATATCAAATTTAGAAAATTAAAATTTTATTTATATAAATAAGTAGGTATGTAATATTGAAATTGCGTTATGTATACAACACACAAATACAAAAATTGTCAACAATTTATTGTACATATATAAATGAAAATAGTTTAGTTTTTTTTATTCTTGTACAAAAGATTAAAAGTCAGATATGATTTATAATTAAAAAAAAAGATGGTGTGGATTTAATAAAATTTCGGTAAAATAAAAGGGTTAATAAGAGATACAATAATAAACTAAATATTCAGTTTGATAATAATGAATAATAATGAACTAGAATTTTAGTTATCATTATATTTTGATATATATACAAAAGAAAAAAAATTAGCATTTTAATTAATTATAATATAAAGAGTAATAATTTGATAGTCCCTAATTCCTATAGAGATAAAAAAGAAGTTTTTCAAAAAATATTATCAAGTATTTACTAGATATCACCATGTATAAGAAGCAGTAACAATACCGGTAGCTACAATTACTTTTCCAGTACTTAACAGTATACAAGTACTAGTAACAATACTGGCAGCTACAAGTACTTTACCAGTACTTACTTAATTTTTTTAATTAACCATCTATAAGAAACAGTAACAATTTCGGTAGCTACAATTGATCTACAAGTACTACTTGGTAGATACTTATAACTACTGCTACTACTGTTAGCATGAACAAATCTTGATAGTACTGGTTAAGTACTGGTAAGTACTGGTGTTGGTAATAATCAATAATTCAAAATATTAAGTACCTATACCTAGTCCCTATACCTAATTAAAATAAAAATCATATTAACCTAAACTCAAACAATTTTGAATGGAATAAAAGACAAAAATTAATGTAAAACACTATTGTTTATAAAACATTAAATCGCTTAAACTCTACTGGAAGTACCCTTATTATTAGGGAAAAAGTCCTATATATGTTTTTACAATTTTTTTTTGTATTCATTGAATTTTTACTTATGTACATTAAAACTTGTGAAAAATTGATTAAATTTATATTTTTGTTAAAATTTGGAAACTTGAATTTTTTATTTATTAAATTTGCTTTCTGAAAAATTACGTTCCTGTTTGCCTAGTATAAAAAACCATTTTTAAAATCAAAAGCTTGTGAAAAATTGAGTAAATTTATATTTTTGTTAAAATTTGGAAACTTGAATTTTTAAATAATAATTTATTAAATCTGCTTTCTGAAAAATTAAGTTCCTGTTTGCCTAGTATAAAAAACCATTTTTAAAATCAAAAGCTTGTGAAAAATTGAGTAAATTTATATTTTTGTTAAAATTTGGAAACTTGAATTTTTAAATAATAATTTATTAAATTTGCTTTCTGAAAAATTACGTTCCTGTTTGCCTAGTATAAAAAACCATTTTAAAAATCAAAAACTTGTGAAAAATTGATTAAATTTATATTTTTGTTAAAATTTGGAAACTTGAATTTTTAAATAATAATTTATTAAATTTGCTTTCTGAAAAATTACGTTCCTGTTTGCCTAGTAGAAAAAACCATTTTTGAAATCAAAAGCTTGTGAAAATTTGAGTAAATTTATATTTATGTTAAAATTTGGAAACTTGAATTTTTAAATAATAATTTATTAAATTTGCTTTCTGAAAAATTACGTTCCTGTTTGCCTAGTATAAAAAACCATTTTAAAAATCAAAAACTTGTGAAAAATTGATTAAATTTATATTTTTGTTAAAATTTGGAAACATGAATTTTTTATTTATTGAATTTGCTTTCTAAAAAAATTACGTTCCTAAAAAACCATTTTAAAAGTCAAAAACTTGTGAAAAATTGATTAAATTTATATTTTTGTTAAAATTTGGAAACTTGAATTTTTAAATAATAATTTATTAAATCTGCTTTCTGAAAAATTAAGTTCCTGTTTGCCTAGTATAAAAAACCATTTTTAAAATCAAAAGCTTGTGAAAAATTGAGTAAATTTATATTTTTGTTAAAATTTGGAAACTTGAATTTTAAATAATAATTTATTAAATTTGCTTTCTGAAAAATTACGTTCCTGTTTGCCTAGTATAAAAAACCATTTTTAAAATCAAAAGCTTGTGAAAAATTGAGTAAATTTATATTTTTGTCGAAATTTGGAAACTTGAATTTTTTTTTTATTAAATTTGCTTTCTGAAAAATTAAGTTCCTGTTTGCCTAGTATAAAAAACCATTTTTAAAATCAGAAGCTTGTGAAAAATTGAGTAAATTTATATTTTTGTTGAAATTTGGAAACTTGAATTTTTAAATAATAATTTATTAAATTTGCTTTCTGAAAAATTAAGTTCCTGTTTGCCTAGTATAAAAAACCATTTTTAAAATCAAAAGCTTGTGAAAAATTGAGTAAATTTATATTTTTGTTAAAATTTGGAAACTTGAATTTTTAAATAATAATTTATTAAATTTGCTTTCTGAAAAATTACGTTCCTGTTTGCCTAGTATAAAAAACCATTTTTAAAATCAAAAGCTTGTGAAAAATTGAGTAAATTTATATTTTTGTTAAAATTTGGAAACTTGAATTTTTTATTTATTAAATTTGCTTTCTGAAAAATTAAGTTCCTGTTTGCCTAGTATAAAAAACCATTTTTAAAATCAAAAGCTTGTGAAAAATTGAGTAAATTTATATTTTTGTTAAAATTTGGAAACTTGAATTTTTAAATAATAATTTATTAAATTTGCTTTCTGAAAAATTAAGTTCCTGTTTGCCTAGTATAAAAAACCATTTTTAAAATCAAAAGCTTGTGAAAAATTGAGTAAATTTATATTTTTGTTAAAATTTGGAAACTTGAATTTTTAAATAATAATTTATTAAATTTGCTTTCTGAAAAATTACGTTCCTGTTTGCCTAGTATAAAAAACCATTTTAAAAATCAAAAACTTGTGAAAAATTGATTAAATTTATATTTTTGTGAAATTTTGGAAACTTGAATTTTTAAATAATAATTTATTAAATTTGCTTTCTGAAAAATTACGTTCCTGTTTGCCTAGTATAAAAAACCATTTTATAATTCAAAAACTTGTGAAAAATTGACTAAATTTATATTTTTGTTAAAATTTGGAAACTTGAATTTTTAATTTATAATTTATTAAATTTGCTTTCTGAAAAATTACGTTCCTGTTTGCCTAGTATAAAAAACCATTTTTAAAATCTAAAACTTGTGAAAAATTGAGTAAATTTATATTTTTGTTAAAATTTGGAAACACGAATTTTTTATTTATTGAATTTGCTTTCTGAAAAATTACGTTCCTGTTTGCCTAGTAGAAAAAACCATTTTAAAAATCAAACACTTGTGAAAAATTGATAAAATTTATATTTATGTTAAAATTTGGAAACTTGAATTTTTAATTTATAATTTACTAAATTTGCTTTCTGAAAAATTACGTTCCTGTTTGCCTAGTATAAAAAACCATTTTTAAAATCTAAAACTTGTGAAAAATTGAGTAAATTTATATTTTTGTTAAAATTTGGAAACATGAATTTTTTATTTATTGAATTTGCCTTCTGAAAAATTACGTTCCTGTTTGCCTAGTATAAAAAACCATTTTTAAAATCAAAAACTTGTGAAAAATTGATTAAATTTATATTTTTGTTAAAATTTGGAAACTTGAATTTTTAATTTTTTATTTATTAAATTTGCTTTCTGAAAAATTACGTTCCTGTTTGCCTAGTATAAAAAACCATTTTTAAAATCAAAAGCTTGTGAAAAATTGAGTAAATTTACATTTTTGTTAAAATTTGGAAACTAGAATTTTTTATTTATTAAATTTGCTTTCTGAAAAATTACGTTCCTGTTTGCCTAGTATAAAAAACCATTTTAAAAATCAAAAACTTGTGAAAAATTGATTAAATTTATATTTTTGTTAAAATTTGGAAACTTGAAATTTTTATTTATTAAATTTGCTTTCTGAAAAATTAAGTTCCTGTTTGCCTAGTATAAAAAACCATTTTTAAAATCTAAAACTTGTGAAAAATTGAGTAAATTTATATTTTTGTTGAAATTTGGAAACTTGAATTTTTTATTTATTAAATTTGCTTTCTGAAAAATTACTTTCCTTTTTGCCTAGTGAAAAAACCATTTTATAAATCAAAAACTTGTGAAAAATTGATTAAATTTATTTTTTTGTTAAAATTTGGAAACTAGAATTTTTTATTTATTAAATTTGCTTTCTGAAAAATTACGTTCCTGTTTGCCTAGTATAAAAAACCATTTTAAAAATCAAAAACTTGTGAAAAATTGATTAAATTTATATTTTTGTTAAAATTTGGAAACTTGAAATTTTTATTTATTAAATTTGCTTTCTGAAAAATTACGTTCCTGTTTGCCTAGTATAAAAAACCATTTTAAAAATCAAAAACTTGTGAAAAATTGATTAAATTTACATTTTTGTTAAAATTTGGAAACTAGAATTTTTTATTTATTAAATTTGCTTTCTGAAAAATTACGTTCCTGTTTGCCTAGTACAAAAAACCATTTTTAAAATCTAAAACTTGTGAAAAATTGATTAAATTTATATTTTTGTTAAAATTTGGAAACTTGAAATTTTTATTTATTAAATTTGCTTTCTGAAAAATTACGTTCCTGTTTGCCTAGTATAAAAAACCATTTTAAAAATCAAAAACTTGTGAAAAATTGATTAAATTTATATTTTTGTGAAATTTTGGGAACTGATTAAATTTATATTTTTGTTAAAATTTGGAAACTTGAATTTTTTATTTATTAAATTTGCTTTCTGAAAAATTACGTTCCTGTTTGCCTAGTATAAAAAACCATTTTAAAAATCAAAAACTTGTGAAAAATTGATTAAATTTATATTTTTGTGAAATTTACTAAAATAGCATTTCTTCACTTAAAGTAAAAAAAATCTTCAATTAATAAAAAACTCTCTAAATAAATTGAAAAACTCCATATTTTAGAACATTAATTTTAAGCTTCACCCATTCATTTTAACTTCAGTACTTCCGATACTTAGTTTTATCAATTTAGTAAATTAATTAACACAATTTAAATATTTTACAACTTTACCTGTCAACTGTTTTAATTATAAAACTAAACCATTTAGAAGTATAAGTACTCAATCAATAAAATTATTAATTTATGAAGTTTTAGGTATTTTTTCTATAAGTAAATATCTGAAAATACTCTGATAAGTTTCTGTTAAATTACTAAGCCCTAACTTTTGATGTCTAAATTTTTAAGTTGTAACTTAAAATTTTAGCAAGTTTTTTATTCATATTTGGTTTACAACCTTTAAAGTTTTACAAAAACAATATATGAAATATAAAATTTATTTAATTACGAATGCATTCAGACATAATTACATGGCAACAAAAGCATTACATTTTTTTTTTTATTAAAACACTTTCAAATAAGAAATTCAAATATGAGTCATTCTTTCATCCAACACTATTGAACTCCTCAGTGGGTAATACTAGTGTTGAACAACCCAGACAATTCCAAATAAACTTTAATCTACCAAATCCCTTTATATAAAAAATTATTAAGATCATCTGTGAATTGTAACAATAGATCAAAAAATTACATACAAATCAAAAAAAAAAATAAAAATGCTTTTAATTAATTATAATTAAAAACACCCAAAATAATTTAAAAAAATTCATTACAATTTTTATTGCTATCTCAATTTTATAATTTTTTGTCTTTTCTTTCTTCAGGTTAAATTCAAAATAAAGTTTTATTTAAAAATTAATTTTATTGTATTTAATAAACAAAATTTTTGTAAATAAAATAAACATGACAATTAAAAATTAAAAAATATAAAATATTATTATTTATATTTATTTATTTGTATACTTATATATATATATATATATATATATATTATGTATATAAAAAGAAAGGATGGAAACCAAAAAAAAACATTTTTAATGGTTTCCAAGCTTGTTTTGTACTTTAACTCGCACCTTTAATTTAAAAATTCATTTATATTTTTTTGTATATTTCCCCACTCTACCATTTTGGAAAAGTTTTTTTTTTTATTTTAATTTATAAATATATAATAATATGTAAATATACAGGAATATTCTTTAAATTAATATTATTATTATTATTATATACAATATATATTCGTAAAAAGTTTTATTTAATGTTATAAAGGTTCGAAAAACTTTATTATTTTAATTTTTTATTTTTTTTTTTTGTTTTTTTGTTTTTTTTTTTTTTTTTTACTTTTGAAAATTTATTACCAAAACGCTTTTGGCAAAATTCCTTACAATTTTTATTACTTTATTAACATGAACAGAAAATTAAAATTATTAGCAACAAGAGAAAAATATATGTATATATATATTAACATATATATATATACAAAGTACATTTAAAGTATATATAAAAAATTTATATATATATAAAAAAAAAAAACAATTTTATATAAATTAATTTTATATTTTTTTAATTTATAATTTTTTTTAAGGCAGAAAAATGTGATAAATTTCATTTAACGTTTATAATTTTTAATTTATTACATTATCCTCAAAATTTTGAATGAGGGGTTGTGTGGTCAATTGTATATTCTACAATTTTTAAGCTTAGCACTTAAAATTTTATTTTTAAAATTATTTGAAAAGTTTTAATTAACCTTTAAAAGCTAGTTTAGAGAAAAGTACTGTAAAGCAATATATTAAATATTAATTTTCGTAATATACTTATATATACAGGGTGTTTCTTAAATAAGTGCACTGCTATATACCACTGCAAACATACTAATGAGTAGATAAAAAAAAAAAATGTGGTTTTTTTAAAAAGAAATTGTTAAAATTTCAACGTGTTTTAAAAATTTAAAAGCTCGATTTTAAGTTTTGAAATTCTAAAATATATAAAACGGACATCTTAAGCTTTCGACTATATTTTACCAAATTTTCATAAGTAGTCTAGAAACAGAGTTAAGAGTAAAATTATGAAAACTAAAAAAAAATCTTTAAATTTAATTTAAACCCCCATATCTTGGAAACTAAGAGAGACCCATGTTAGCCCCTATACAAAAAATGCGCCTACTCATAAGTACCTATACAGAAGTATATAGCAGGGCACTTAATTACGAAACGCCCTGTATATATACTTATGCAATTATACACTTTTAATGTATGAATAAATTAATAAATATATTAATTATAAAAGAATGAATCTATAGTTTAAAAATTTTAATTGATTAAGACACATACTAAAAATAAAATAACAATTTAATGATTATAGTATTAATGTATATACATATACAAAATATACATATTAGAAATTAATAACTATAATTAATTCTTGCGATAAGATTACGATAAGAATAAGTTATAGATATAAATTATACTTTTTTTTAAATTGCGATTAGAATTAGTTAAATCATATCAAAATTAATTAATATATATAATTACTAAAATAAGTAATTGTCATATTATTATATATATACTAAATTATAATTATTGGGTTGGAATATTCTAAGAAAAAAAATGAAATATTAATAAAATTAATATTTTCTCATTGATTAAGTAAATTACGTATCTCTTATTCAAATATATACTGAGTAGTTAATGAGTATTTAGCTATTTTAAATATTGTGATTTAATTTTTTTTCAATAAATTAAGAAACGATTTTATATATAATATATTTATTCTAAGCGGCCCGTATTAAGGATTACCAAATCCTGCTTTCCTAAAATCCCGCCTTCCTTAAGGAAATTCCGATTTTTTTAATTTTTCTTTTATTTTTAGTACATAATGTGTTATCCACTTATCCATTCGTTCGCCTGCACGGACAACGTTTAGGTTTTACGCTTTTTTTAAAATATTTATACATAATATATAACAAGTATTCTGAATTAGGAAAAGTTTTAAAGTTGATTACGAAATCAGGGTTCTGTTAATTTGTTTAGCGGGATTTTGGAGGTGGCAGCCCTTGTTATAATAAATGCTTTGTTGTAGACTTATCATATATGAAAAAAAGTTAGGTGAGACTTCAGAGTTGGGATTGTAAATTAGGAAGGATTTAAAGTTGGTTACGAAATCGGTGTATTTTCCTTTTTTCCAGAGTATTTATATACATATATATATATGTATAAGTGAAATTCTGAATTAAAAATATTTTTGAGTTGGATTTAGAAGGATTTTTGCCAGAATATTTATCGCTTTTTGTAGTTTTTATAATAGGAAAAAAAACTGAAAAGTGGGATTGTGTCTTGGCAAGATTTTGGAAAAGCGGGATTTTGAAAAGGTGCAACTTTTTGAACGCGAGATTTGGTAAAGCTAGATTTCGGGCCAGACCCTATATTTATTAAAATATTTATAACAATTAATCAAAATAAACTCACGATTACACTATGAAATGCTTTACAAACCGATTCAATTTCAGATTAAATCATTGCGTTGAAATCTTCAAGCAAATTAAACCTTAGGAAGAAGATACTGTGGGAAGACGTCACGGCGGTATTTAAAGTGACCGACCCGGAGAACATAATACAATTCTTTAGTTGAATTAAATGGATTAGCGAGGGGTATTAGTAAAAAGAATAATCCGTGGAGCAGCGGTGCGGGGTCTGAATGTTAAAGTGATTACAGCCACTGAGCTATATAACAACAACAAACTTTTATACAAATTTTAAATTTTGAGACTTCAGCCTTTTAAAATGAATAAACCTAGGAAAAACTAGGAAGGAAACCTAGAAGTTTTTTTCATTTTAAATATTCTTATTACAAAACAAATTAAAATTAGTTAATTACAAATTACACAATTAAATAATGTTATGGAAACCTATTAATTAATAAATAAGTATAACTGTTATTTTATCGTTAGTCCTTATAGTTAGGAGTGCACAGGCCAGTTTCTTTTATTTTATTAATTATTTTTTTTTTAATATCTACTATATATAGTTTTTAAATATCCTATAAGCTTCTTTAAAACAATTGCATTCAATTTGCGAATAACTTAAATTGTTTATATGCTAAAAGGATAACGCGTTTTTTTTATAAGAATTTTTAACATCAATTCGATGGGGAGTTTTTCTTTCCTTTTCTTTCACATTTATTTCCTCCTCTCTTTAATAAGTGAATAATAAACCATAAACTTGATAAACTTGCCTAAAAAAAAAATTTAAAAATTAAATTTGGCATTCTGAGTCGAAAATAACCCATCAACTGCTGTGTTATAAAAGTTAAACAGAACAACAACAACTAAAAATAAAAAAAAAAACATAACAAAAAATATTCCTAAGTCAGTCGCCGACGGCTCTTTAATTTCTTTACCATTCTGTTCACCCCTCCGTACCTCTTTTGCATGGCTCTTTTTCATTTAATGCCAATTTCAATTTTAAAATTTTTTTACAGGTTTTTTTAATTTTATATTTATATGTATATATATATATATATATATATATATATATATATATATATATCTATATAAATATTTTATTTTTATTATTAAGAGTTAAAAAACGTCAAATTTGATGTCTTTATTAAAAGGAGCGAATTATAACGACCGCGTGTTTTTTAATCACGACATCAGAGAGTTTAAAAAAAAAAAGTAATAAACTTTAAAAAAAAAGAGAAGAAAGATACCGACTGATCGTAGTACAAGGTACAAAATTTAAAAAATACCGGGGCGGTAACACTTTTACTACACCAGCGAAAAAAAAAAAACAAAAAAAGAAATTAAAACGACATGGCGTTTGTAAGAAGATGCCGCGCGTGTATTTTTTATTTTAGAAAATTGGAAATAATAAAATATTCACTACCACTTATTAATTTAGTGGTTGGTGCTGAGTAATTGTTTTTTGGTTTAAGTGAACCTACTTTTATTTTCAATATTATTAGTGTTTTTAAAGGATTAGGAAAGAAAAATTGAAATATAGGTATGCTATACTTAAATTTTAACCTTGATTTTATAATAAAATTAAATTTAGTTTTTAAAATTAACTTAGCGCGTTAAGCAATTATTCATTTTATAATTGATAAAATAATTTTGGAATTGTACTATGGTCTGTTTGAAAGCTTTAAATTAAAAACATTATTATACTTGATTATACCTAATGATTTGATTGAATAATTAAATTTTTTAATGTGTAAGGCTTCTGGAATTACATATTGTTGTTGTTGTTTGTTATGGAGTAGCATATGCAATCCTAACACGTAGGCCTTGAAACGCGTTGTGCATTCCACTTTCAATACTTTCTATTAATCTATATATCATATAGAGTGCCCGGGACTCAAGTACGCGCACTACACTCAGTGACTGGGACAATTAAAACAAACAAAAAATTATAATCTAGGGATGGTTTATTGTGGACCCTTTTCGAGATATGAGATATTAAAGATTTTTTAGAGACTTTTCATAAAAAACTCAATAACTTTTGAACAGGTTACTATAGAAAGATAAAAACAAATCCATTTTTCAGCTTTAATTTTTGTGTACTAACCCATCCATATACCCAAAAATATGAAGGTTTAAAATGAAAAAATTATGTTTCAAACTCAAATTTCTTTTGAAATACACTGTATTTGGGGTACTTTTTACAGGACATTGCGAGACAGCTTTTCAAACCCTATAATTAGTACCTAATAACCATTTTTGTGATATGAAGAATAAGAGGTGTGTTATTTTCAATATCAAGGGCAACTGTATTGCTGTAATTGAATTGCATCGAAGACGGGAAGTAATAAGGAGAGGACAATTAAACAAAAATAATTGATGAAGAACGCGGGAACTAGAACAAAAAGAATTTCAGCGATCACTGGAATCTGCACCCCTCATTTACAAAGCCAAATGCTCAACTAACCGACTAACCAACCAGGGGCCTCCGAAATTTCATATCAATTGATTTTTAGAGCTTAAATTTAATTGATTTGAGAATTGATAGAATTAATGAAAACTTTTTTATCTTTAATCTGCTTCAAACAAGAAGAGCATCATGAAAGACCCAATTAGAGTTTAGTATCACATACCATTACAAAATTATAAAAAGTTGGTTGATCTACTGATCTTCTATGGATTAGATTGTTTAAACGGGATTATTCAGCCTATATCTTAATACAGTGGAATTGAGTTCGAGAAGCTTATTAATTTTGAATTTTTTTTTCTTAGTTGTTGAAGAGATACTGTTTGCCAAAATGTGCATCTGTTACCATTGGGAAGGTATCAGATTCATATTAGATTTATATTAGATTTAAACTTAATGATTAATGGAAGCAGGATCAGGTCGAAAACTAAATAAAAGGTTTCATCTCATTTGTGATTCCGAAGTTAGGTATTTGAATTTCTATAAGCTGTCGAAACTAAATAAACAGACATATTTAAAATAAAAATATTAATTAAAATGAGAGAATAATAAACTGCTATACCATTTTAAATATTATTATTTACATGTAAGTCTTTACATATTAGGTTTAATCTAATTTATATTAATTTATATTAAGGTTCGAGTCCCAGTAAAAGCAAAAAGCGTTTATCTGGTTTTCGAAAGCAACCATTCGCACTTAGTTTCAAATTAATTATTTAACCAATAATT
Organism: Dolichopus griseipennis; assembly: GCA_963082915.1. Taxonomy (NCBI): domain Eukaryota; kingdom Metazoa; phylum Arthropoda; class Insecta; order Diptera; family Dolichopodidae; genus Dolichopus; species Dolichopus griseipennis. The sequence continues at coordinate 61,486,756 of OY720445.1, forward strand.
AATAATTATATATCTTTAATAAACAATAAATTAATTTAACAATATAAACACATATTTTAATTGAATAATATAACTCACAGATATAGAATAGCATACCAAATTTTTTACATATAAAAACAAAATAGAATTGCATCTATTGAGAAATATAATCTAACTCATTTCTTCACGTATGTAGAACTCATTAAGATCAATCCTTATAAAATAATATGTCCGACAGGCTTCAATATAAACCATTTGGTAAAGGCAGACTTTTTAGCCTAACATTTGAACAGCTTAAAAAACTTTAAAAAAAAGTAGCACTTAAAGAAATAGTGTCCAAGACCTTTGATAAAAGACAAATAAAACATTATCCATTTTTTGGAACTTGAACGTTGGTTTGGTTGAGTTCAAAAATCGATACGTACACGTATACGTTAGTATGTTTTATAAGAATTCAAAGATATTCAAAAATTGTGCAATAAAACCAAAACTTGTATAATTTTACCAAATTTTATAATAAAATTTACACATAATAACTTCGCAATAAAAACCAACTTTAATATAAATACTTATCATTTATTTGTATATATATACAGTTATATGATATACTCATATTAATAGATTTACCGCAATTTGTTTCTAACACACCTTCATTCATTCATAAAAATTAAGTGCATTCATATTTTGTATATATATATATTTGTAAACCATTTAATAAAAAAAATTTCACACACATCAAAATAAATTTCTTTTCATAAAAATAAAATTTTATATCAATTTTTTTTTTTTTATTTCGTCTCCCATTAAATTTATTTTCAAAAAAATAAACGAAAAATCGTAAAAATGCACCAAAGGTATTATTGACAAAGGGGCATATGAAAGAAATAGATATATATATATACATATATATATGTATAAAGAAATAGAAAAGATCATTCACTAAAATTACCATCCAATTTATTTAATATGTAATTTTTGCAAGGATTTGCAAAAAATACAAAAACCATGCAATAAAAAATTGTTACACCCTCATTTATGCATCATATTCAGGACCTAAACAACCGTATAACAGTTATGTTTTATAAACATAATTTGTTTATACATTATTTTTTGTTATGGATACCTTTTCAACAACGGAAAATAAAAAAAACAAAATCCCAAGCGCCATTTGCATATGAAAATATATAAAAAGTTTAACAAACATAAATATATGCACATAAGTATGTACATCCATATGTGTAGTTAAAATTTGTACCTTTTTTGACATTGACAACATTTGGTAGGCAGACTTGATACATTTAAAGAAACTTGAACTCATTATGAATTTTAGTTATTTTAGTTAATGGAGTAGTTATTGGGCGTGTCTGGTGCGAAAGCTCGCTTTTCAAAATCTCGTTTTTTTCAAAATCTAGTTTTTTTCAAAATCTAGTTTTTTGTCAAAATCTCGTTTTTTCAAAATCTATTTTTCTAAATCTCGTTATTTTTTTAATAAGTCAATTTCTATTACTTTTAGTAAAATAATCTATTATTTTTAAAATCGGGGGCTGCAAATCTGAAAGAATAGAATGAAAATTCGACATTCCTTTTTTTATGCGAAAAATAAGTTAGTTCTTATTTTTTTAATAAAATGTACAATTGGTTAAAAAATAATATAATTTAATAAGGGCCTCGGTGTGGTTAAAGCATTTGGCTTACTAACCGAGGGGGTCCGGGTTCGTTTCTCGGTTAGGTTATACAATATTTAAATGTAAAAAATAACAATTATTGAAAAACAATAAACTTTACAAATCACCATGGTGCCCAAATATTATTTTAAAATAAAAAAAATTATAACATAAACAAAATAAGATTATAATTATAAATTAAAGATTATTGAGTCGCACCCGGAAGGGAAAGACTGCAAACGTTTGCTATTCAAGTTTACTTCGGTAGGGGAGGAAAAAAAATTGTTTTATACGAATTTCATACAAAAAATTTCGTTTAATTTAGAATCTACATTTACATAAATATATCCTAGAAAAATGGCAATTCTGACAGACAATTCTGACAGTTCAGAATGGAATTCCAAATCCGCCCTAATAATATTTTTTATAAATATTCGTAAGCTATTTTTGTCTACCAAAGATTATGTAAAAAAGAGATTTGATACACCAAAATTTTGGAAACTGAGATTTTGTAACACTCTCTTGTTGGACCCATGACTTAAAACACTCTTCGGACATCTTTTTTCAAAAAAATACGATCTTATCTTACTGAAATTACTTACTCCTTCGGCATACTACCCACGGTAAGAAAATTCTAACCTATTTGTAGAAGTTGAAATATGTAATTTAAAATAGGCAAAGATGAAAGTTCTAGTAGTGAGCAATATAACTATATATACTTATAGAACTATATAATGAATATGCCGAACTATATTCTAATCAAATTAGATTTTACAAAATTTGTTTTCTAATATTTATTAAATGTCCCAAAAACCTCTTAAAATAATTATAATAAGATCTGTCAGTATATTTAAGTATTGAAGTTTAGTATCAGAGCCCGGGATGTGTGACTCATAATGGTATGGTACTCTGAGATAAAAAAATTTTTAAAAAATTAATAATTTTAGATTTCTATTCAAGTCAAATGCCTCCTTTTATTCTATATAAATTCTATTCTATATTATACACTTTAAGTATATAGATACATGTAAATTACTTGTATTTGTTTTTTTTTTTTAACTTTGATTGGGGCTAAGTTTAAATAATAACAATAAAAAAAAATGTAAATAAAATAATAAGAAAAGGAAAACAATAATCATATAATTTTGTATATATTATTTTTATTTAACGTTTTTTTTTTATATAATCATAAAATCAAATTTTAACCCTTTACACCCTTTTTTTAACACTTATTTTTGGATAAGTGATGATAATAAAATTGTAAAATAAAATACAAAAACAAAGAAAGTTTAGAAAAATATTTGTTCTAAAAAAAAATTAACAAATTTGTTGTATTTACATTGTTGTTGTCATAAAGTAAAAAGATTTTCCTCTTAGATGTCTTTAGGACAGATTCGAAGTTAATCTATAGCTCTAGTTTAAATTAAATAAGTTTACAAGTTATTCAAAAAATGTAACTTAGCCTCGTCTGAAGCTTGTACCTGCATGAGACAATGACTATTTCAAAAAAATAGTTGGTATTGCCAGCTTTAAAAAAATATATATATATATATATATCTTTAATGGCGCATGTTAAAGACGAAAAAGTATACTTGTTGTTTTGGTCTGGTGATCTGTTAAATATATATATATATATATATGTACAAAGCATTCTGCTAATAATTACGGTAACGTTTTGAAGAATATTTTAAAGTTTATTGCATTACGATAAATGCTATCCCTTTAGGTAGGTAAAGATATTGTAGTTCAAAATTTTAAAAAAAATTGAATAATGTTATAAAACATTTTCTCTAAAAGTCAAATATCCCAAAAATCGGCATTTAAACCTTCCCAATATTTATAAATGGCTGGAAAGCGATTGCACTGTGTTTTTCATACTTATGTCTATACCGTAAAGTTTAAAAGAAGATAAGATCTTTCCAACGATGTAAAAAATTCAGGGGGTTTCACGGCTGAATTTTGAGAAATCTCCTTTCAAAAATTTAAAATTTCAAACTACAATATCTTAAAAACAGCAACACTTATCGTCAAAAAGTGAATATTGAAATATTCTTTAAACCGTTACCTTAATAATTGACAGAATTGAATATATATTTATTAAATCACTACATATAATTGTTTAACTACAAAAAGATTCGCCCAAACAACATAGATACTTTTAAATGTCCTTTTTGTCCTTAAAGGATAATATGTGACATTTAAGGAATTTTTGAAAGCTGGTAATACCATCTAACGTTGAATAAAGTCATTTGTTCCTACACTAGTAAACAATCCCGGGAACTTGAGTGACTTGCACATCTTACGGCGGGATTAGAACCCAATTAAATCAATTAAAAAATCCAATCTGTTCAGAATAAGAAACCATATATTCATTTTGTTGATGTACCAAGATACTTTGTACTCCTTGATGTATAGGTCCTTTTAAAAATATACTACATATATATTAATAAATATATTATATACTAAATACATATATATATACTAAAAATCTTTTTTAAGAAACTTTGTTTATAAAAGTTCTTAAAATCTAAGCTTAAGGTTTTTCATTCATTTATGATTTTCTATTCCTCACTAGCTTCATTTAAGAAATGTTTCAAAGAATTTTATAAAGTTTAAATATATACAAAATATTACAATAGGAGAGTATAAATTTGTAGGAGTAAACACCTTTAATTACCTAGGAGCTGTAATTAGAAGTGGCAACAGCATACATATGTGACATTGACAGAAGACAGAAGACAAGCTGGAAATAAAAGGTATTATGCTAATAAAAAATTTTAACAAAGTAAACTTCTATCGAGACAAATGAAGCTTGTAATATATAAGACAATATTATACGTCCAGTTGTAAAAGGTGAACAGACAACGTCAAACACGATGCAAAAGTGTTAGGAGTGAGAAATTGGAAAGCTGTTGCTCAAGACAGAGAAGTATGGAGGAATGTTGTGAAGAAAGCCAAAGCCCATCCAGGGCTGTAGAGCTAAACGATGGCAATGATGACGATTTAATTTTTTAAGTTCGACTAATCTTAATTTAAATATTTATCTAGAAATACTAGAACGAGTTATTCCCAAATAAGAACATGGAACTTCTAAACAAAAAGTTTCCTATAGATACTTTTTAACCAAAACTTAATTCCGAATTTAAAAAACAATATAAAAATAACACTCAGAAAAAAAATCACACATTATTATTATTATTATTTTATTCCTTTCGAATTATCCTTTTTTTTTATTTTTTTATTATTTTTATTTTTTTTTTTTGCTTTTTTTTATATTTAACCCTTTAATAAAAAAAAATACTAAAAAATCAAACAACAAAACTTAATAAAAATGAAATAAAAAGTACAAAGATCAGCTAAAAAAAAAAAAAATTGTCATTTCAATAAACAATAAACATAGTATATATATATACATATATTTTTATATATATATATAGAAACATAACCTCGAAATAAAAAAAAAAATATAAACATAGATAATAAAAAAATTAAACTTGTACGACCTTTTTTTTAAACTTAAAAAAAAAAAAAAAAAAAAACTGCAAATAAAAAAACAACCAATCGAAATAAATAAAAATTTAGTGAAAATATTTAAATAAAAAAAAAATAAAAAACTTTTTCTATGTTTTATTATTATTTTACACTTTTTTTTTTATATTTTATTTATTGTTCCCCATATAAATTGGACAACACACCAGGAACCAAATATAATAATATCCTATATCAAAATTAACAAGACCAAATATTAAAAAAAAAACAGAACAAAGTAAATATCACCTCAATCACCTCAAAAACCTTTGGTCCACCCTCACAATTTAAATATTTTTTTTTTCGTTTTTTGGTATCCTCAAGTCAGCAAAAAAAACAACAATAACAATTTATAAAATAAACAAAAATGGAAAAGGAATATTCAAATTATATACACCTTTATAAGTCCCCAAACACTAATTTTAAATACAAAAATCAGAAAAATAAAACAGGATACAAAAAAAAAATTCAAACACAAATGAAAATGAATGACCCGAAAGGATAATAGTTTTGAAAATTGAGAAAACTATAAAAAAAAAAAAAAAACAAAACAAAACTATTAAATTAAAAAAATACAGATTTTTTTTTTTTAGTCTATCTAATATCTATAAGATACTTATTTTTAAATAAACATTTTGAAATACATTTTATGTTTTTAAATCGACAACCGATATCATATTAGACGCCGGAGGCGATAATATGACCTGTTTCTCTTTACATTAAGTTTTCAGGATATAATAATTCCAGGAAATATATTATCTTAGTAGATCCCCAATATCGTTGTTAATCTCTAGTTATCTACACACAGCATATATTACTCCCCAAATTGAAACATAATAACTAAAAACATACGAGCCCATCACATTTATGAGTTAATTAAATATCGAGAGAATTCGAATAATCCTATAGATCCATTGAACTTTTTAATAAACGCGGTCACAGAACTGAGGTGCTAGGGAAAAATTATTAAAGTTGTAAAGCGCCAATTATTAGAATTTTAGCTGAGGTCATCTTTAAGGTTTGTTTGTTTTAGTGCTATGATAGTAAACCTGTATTAAAAACCAGATTCTACCAGGTTTTCGATTAGATT
>OY720445.1:61493216-61537900 GCA_963082915.1 Dolichopus griseipennis
TGTTGCACATTATATGCGCGTAGCATCATTTTAAATAAAAAAAAAAAAGGAAAATTGCATGAATTCATTCATGTATGTAGAAGATGCACACATGCATGCATTTAAAACATCAAAGTTAATAGTTAATTTTTAATTCTATTTTCAATGATTCTTAAAAGTGTCTAAATAAATGAGCTTCTCGCTTTAAATAATTATTATTTTTTTTATGTTTTGTTTTTGTTATATTTTACACTGGATTAAGGGAATAGAAGACGTAGGTTAATTGATAAGTATTTGGTAATTATAAAATTTTGAAGTGACAATTGGTCGAATGCATAAAACTGGATTTTGAACTCAAATTGTTCTATGTCAAATCAAAACCCAGAAATAAATCTAAGATTGGTTGTATAACCTTTTTTTCTAGCATAATAAGGTTTGTATTGTAAAATCTGTTAATATTTCTTGTAAAATCTGGTTCTTTCATATGGAAACCCTCCTGATCCCGTGTTCCAATATACATAAAATAATATTGCCTACCTGGAAAATCTTTCTTTCTTGGTAAAAAAAGCATTTATATCAAATTTCTGTACTAATTGGTTGAGTTGGTTGAAATTTTGATATAATTTTAGAATTTAACATTCGCGAAACTCATAGAATCTCTTGACCTAATGATATTAGAATCAATTAAGGATATCTACTTTTCATATGTACTTACCAATAGTCTATCTACCAAATTTGAGCTCATTCGTATTGTTAGAACTCCAGTTTTCTTGAAAAATTTAATGTTTTTGTATATGAGCCTCTCGATCTCAGGTTCCGATCTGGCCCATCTACGAACTTAACCTCACTATTGAGGAAGAAAGCATACGTACCAAATTTCATAAAAATCGGTTAAAATTTATGCAAGTTATCAGTATTTATGTTCTGAGAGTGAAATTTGGGTTTGAGCTCAATTATAAAATCCAGAAATAGGTTTGAATGTATAAAACTTAGCTGAAAGCGAAATGTTAGTTTAAGGTATTCGGCCGATAATTTTTGTATAAGAAAGTTTAATTTGAGCTCAAGTCCAGATCTATAGGTCCAACTCAACTAACCTGTTCAACTGAATCTTCAAAGTCTTTAAAAATGTACGTAATGTAAATAGATTTAGCGCTCCTTAGTCAATTTTATTTCATTAATCCCTTGTAATGTACAAAGTATATCCCAGGCACTTATCAAATGAACCATATATCGGTATTAATTCATATTTATTTTAAAAAAAAAATAAATAAATAAAATGTTGTACCTGTGATTGGTTGGTTAGTTTTACATGAGTTATGGTTAATAATACATTATCTAAAATTATGGGAATTTTTTTAATAATATAAATATTAAAAAGCTAGAGAAAATATACATACATATATGAATTGTGGTATGAAGAGTTGATTTGTTCTTAAAAAATTTATAATTTATTGTTTGGAATACTGGTTTTTTTTTTAAAGCTGTATAGATATTAATTTTGGTAAAATTTATTAAATTTTTTTGCATTAACTGCAGACAAAAGGAAGTTAGGACGGCATTCTCAATGTCCGATGAGATGAACTGAATAGATTGGATAAACTACAAATTTTTGAAGTGTTGTAACGGATTATCGAAACGAACAAAAGGAGTGACGACCATATATTCCCACATAAGCAATCCCTCGAAATTTAATGTTAATTGGATGTACGAGTTGTCTACAGTTGCCTCAAATAAATTTGTACGCACAAAAACATAACATTGGTACGGAGTTTGTAACCACCGGAAGGGGGCAAACTACAGGATAAGGATAGATATTTTTGATTAGCGTCAATTCCTGAGTCTATTTAGCGATGTCCATTCATCGGTTCGTACACCAAAAAACTCAAAAAATAATGTAAAATAATGTATGTTACTAATGACAATAAGACGGGGTATTTCAAATGGGCGAAATTGCATCATGTGATCGGATTCTGGTAGTTTTCGATCGAAGTAAGGGCAAACGGGTATAATTCCGAAACGAATAAAATTACTCCAAGGGTACTTTGCTCAAATTTGGTATAAAGGTGCTCCTTACTATTTTATTTGTGTTCCCGAAATTTGAATTCAATTAGTGAGGCGGCAGTTCGGGTACTTCCCACACACCCCCCGAACCTTTAAAGGATATCTTTAATATCTTTAACGAGATTAAAAAACTTAGAAAAGTTGGAACAAGAAGTACTGTTATATTTTTTTTATGTTTTTGAAATTTGAGAGGAATAAAAGTAGATGTTCGGACAGCTGCAATACGTCTCCTTAGACCTCACCAGACTTTCCTTTGCTGAAATCTGCGACGAGTTAAAATAAGGTCTCATGTAAATGTCAACTGGATTTGTCGGGTCTAGGATATTAATCAATCGGTTGCATTGACTTAGTTTAATAATTGTGCTCAAATATAGTGATGGTATTTCAAGGGTTAATAAATTTATTCTAATAGAACTTGTGTCTTCTTCTCATCCATAGTTGTTTTTCCTTTCAATGCGTCTCACCTACCGTCACAAAATTAAAAGTAATAAAAAAAAAAACTCAACTCTTCTCATGTTTTTAATAATCTGTTCATTTTGGTAAAACATAACACATAATTAAAGTTTATGTTATGGTTAAAGTATTAAACTGATAAATTTGATGGATCTTTGTGTTATTTTATATGTATATGTACTTATGTTTTGTTATATTTTTATATTTTCCACTGCATTGTGATTATAATATTTTTAAAAGTGCATCCAATGGTCAATTATCGTATTAGTTTTAGACAAAAATCATATATATTTAATATTCTTTGTAACGTGCTACAGGTTAGAAAAGAACAAAATGAAAAAAAAAAAACCGAAAGAATATAAAAAAAAAAACATAAAAAAAAAACAATCTTTTAATATTGACATATGCATGAAATGTATCTTAAAGATTGTTTAGTTAGCTAAACAACTTAATTATCTTGTATAAGAAGATACAAGAAAATTAAGAAATAAAAAAAATTTTTTCAAAAGGTTTTTCACACTTAAAATGGAATGAAAATTGGCATATACATAAAAAAAAAAATGGTAATTTTTTTTAATATAGTGAGGTTATATCTTTTGTTAAAAAAATTTGCGTTGTTTTTTTTTTGTTTAAATTTTATGAAAAAGAGAAAGAAAAGGACAGAAATATTAAAAAGAAAAGTTGGAAAAATCCCTTAATTCTTTTACTATATGATTGATTTTCTGAAATAGTGTTGTTTAAAGGAAGATGATAGTAATGATGGGCACCTTTTATAGTTGTAACTTGTAAGTAATTTAATTTTCTAATTAAAAAATATTTTACATTTATTTTTACACCAATTTTACAAATTTTTCCGAGGATTCTGACGAACAACATCTATTGAGGTTTTTTAAATTTTAAAATAATTAAAAAGACCTGTGTTTCAAAATTATTAGAAATAAATGTGAATTTTATGTCAAAGACGCTGGGAGAATCTAATTTTAGATGTGCATGGACATTTTAATTAAAATATTTAATTTGTACAATTCTTGGAGCTTCAATGCGAAGTGTTTATATATCTGAGAAATTGATTATTTGTTTAAAAAGTCTGCTACCGTTACATTTAATTTTTTAATTTAACTTAGAACAAAACCCTATAGTTAAAAGCGCATTTTTTAAAACTGTCACATGTCAAAATTTGTAAAAGTTAGTAACTGCATGACGTATTAATTAATACATATAATTAACATATAATTTACAAGTAAATTATTTAAAATTTTTTTTAATCTGCATCATCCTTAAAGCTCCAATTGAATCCATTAATCAATTTCCGTTATAGGAGGATGACTAGTCGTAGATTATCACTGAACTATCAAATTAAAAATATTTATTAAAGAAATTTTACTTTAATTAATTATAATTTGAAAAATAGATTTGATTATATTCTTATTATTAAAATTTATTATAATGAATTACCAGAGATGGTACTAGGTCTTTAGAAATGTCTTAAATTTTCAATAGATACAATACTGTTTGTCATATATATTGCAATAATTTTATATTTAAATTAGAGATATTTCTGTATTTGCAATATATATTATTCAATTAAATTGTTTGTTTATATTTTGAACGAGTTTGTTATGTATTAATTTGAACCTAATGGCTATGGGTAGCTGAGTCGAGTCAGATAGAAGTTTTGGTTTTCATTTTACTAGCAATTGAACCCGAGTCTCTTGAGTGAAAAATCAGCACCTTACTCCTGTACCACACAACTGATGTTCTGCACGAGCTGCTATGAGCGTTATTGGACTAAAGTTTATCAATCAATCAGTTCTATACCCAAGTCTTTAGATTAAATAAAATATAATATTATAAATATATAATGAATATAATATAAATGTACAGTTTGGTTTTAAAAATAAGAATTAGAAAAAGAGTCTTAAGTATAAGATGAAATCATGAATTATGTATGGTAAAAGGGGGAAGTAATATTCTTTTAAAATATTTTTATCGAACCAAAGCATTATTAACTTTAGTAGATTTATATATCCATAATCAGGACATGTTCATAGAAAACAAATTTCAATAAGATGTAAATGCTGTATAACTACTTATTATGATTTGTAATCAAAGATTCTTTGACAGATGTGATAAAAATATTATGTATGAAGTATTTTAGATTGAAAGACAGATTAACAGTGGTCCTATTGCATCAAACAGTAATCAAATAATTAAATTAACACTCAACAAAACACGGGAGTGCCTTTTACTTATCAAAATAATAAATTTAAACATATTTTAAGTAGTTTATTAATTAAATTTTTAAGATTATCTTTATTATTCTTTTAAATGTGACCTTAAATCACTTTATTTATTTTGATCCTATAAACTGATTTTGATTCAAGGATTGAAATCTGTAGGTTAAACTGTATTTATCTATAGATACATTTTCAAGACACAATACATACTTAGATACTTATTTATTGAAATTGTTTAAACTTGTTAAAAGCAAATCAATATACTTAGTTATGTTTTTTATAAAATATAGGAAACATAAATCAAATATATACTGTTGTATAAAAGATCATAGAAGAAAAACAAAAATAGAAAGAGATAGATATATAAATAATAAAAATAAAATTATGAGTTATTTTGAAATGCACAAAAAAAAAAAAGAAATGTTAAAAATTAAATTTTTTAAACTTGTTACTAAACTGTTGATTACATGTATTTATATTCTAACTTACTTATATATTTTTTATAATCTATTCTAAATAGAATATATAAATATGTGTAATTGTATTTTTCTATAGGCTCTCATTTTTATTTTTTATTTATTTATTTTCTATTGTTGCCTTTAGGTTATTCATTTCACTTAAGGCGGATAAACGTTGTGAATAGTTTTCTATTAATAAGAAAATTGTATAAAAAAGGTGAGATTATTTTTAATGTACTCGTACTTATATGCTTACATGATTTTTCTGTTAATTTTTCTCTAATTTTATGTTTTTTTTTTCTGTCAGTTAAATTAAAAAATTCCCACATCTTAAATATGTTTAGCCATTTGCATAATAATAAATTTTCATACTTATTATTAAAAAAAATTTGTTTAAAAATCAAGGAATTACATATTGTACTTATCTAAATTATTTATGAGTACATAACTGTGAGTATTTAATAATTTGCAGTACTTAATTTGATTATTTAAATATTTGTTTATGATAATAAGTAATTAACCCTAACTAATGTGAGAAACAGGATGATTACAATTATGAGAGATTACTTATTACATTTCAAATTTTAAGTTGTAGGTTGTTTTGCTTCGCTTTCCCTTGGTATTCGAAAATCTTTAATTCCGCATATAACAGTTTCACAGACTTTTACTTAAATTCAATTAAGTATATTTAAATTTGTAATTATATTAAAGATGTATATAAATATATATATATATATATATATATTTACATAGTTTATTGATAATCTTTATTTGAGTAAAATGATACAGACTTAATTGTATAAGTCCTGCGTCAATATTAGGTTTATATAATTTTTGTGCTAAAATTTCAGGCCGCTAGTCCATTAGTACTGGTGTACTTGAACCCAAGGAAAAGCCTCAACAAGTTTTTTTTACTGAAATGTGTGATTTAATCAATTAGGCGGTAACCGACTAATTAGAATATTTATGAGAGTTCAGCAAGGAGTCAGTTAGCTAATACCCTGTGAGCGTTGCTTCCCTTCTCAATGGGATTCAAATTAAAGTTGATGTTATTCGAAAAAAATTAATGCAAAATTTTCATATGATCTAAATGTAATTTCTATAAAATCTTCAAAAGTTTTTGTGCCGTAAATCGCAATACAGTTTAACGGAACAAGATAAAAATTTTTGGAGACTTTCTTTTGGGTAAAAGCAGTACAAAATAATACGCTTCCCAAAATTGTTTTTGATGAATTGTCGTGCCAATATTTGTTAATAAATTCTAAGCCTGTTTATAGGGTCAATTCTTTGAAGTCGAATCGTTTTTTATTTTAGAACAAAAAAATTTGAATACTTAAACCTCAACTTGGCGGTCCGTTAAATATATACAGAATCAATAGGCCGGTTAGCTTGGAACGTTTTGTGAAGATAGCGTTTGGTATAAAAAACATTTGAAGTTGCATGAAAGCTATAACTCCAGGGCCACCTACAAAAAAAAAACATCTGAATCACTATATGAACATACATTTTAAATATGACTTTAATATGAGAAATGGTTTAGACGTGATGAGCTTGCACTAGAATCACACCAATGATTTTATATTTTTAAAACCTCGGTTAATGAGACCCTTATAGGTTAGGATACTAATATTATAGAGGTACCAATACTATTTATTATATGTATTTATTTAATTATATTATAAAAAGGTATTGCATTTGAGAGGGAATTGAATTTGCCCTCCTTTAATTGATACGCTAGGTACTTTACCAATATGCAAGTAAGGTCCCCTGGTTCTGACAATTTTAGTCAAATTAAATGAAAGCATGTCACAATAATTGAGCTGTTAAACTGTTGTCGTTCCGACTGTTATATATTTTTGTCCTTCTCTTACCCCCTTTTGGGAGCATAGGGCTTCCACATAGCCATTCCAATTTATTCTATTATTGCTTATCTGTTTTATTTAGACCCAAGTTTTCCCGCTATCTTGTATTTCTTTTTCTACCATTCTGCACCAAGTTAAGCGGGCTAATGTTATATAAGTGTATATTTATAAATGCTTGGTTATAATTATATATACGAATATACATATATTCTTTGTATATATATATGTCAAGAATCAGTGGAAATTTGAAGTAAACTAATCGCACAAGGGTTTAAAGTACTATACTTTTAACCTTCGTAAATGAAAGATTACTTATTTGTAAGGCTTAGTAAAATTACAGTTATATTATTGCATAAATCTAAGTATAACTATTAGAATATAATTAAATAATTCTATTATATTCAAAAAAAAAAAATGTTTCTAAAATTTTTCTTGTAAATAGATTTGTTAATCAAAATGTTCTAAATTAAAGTGTTAATATTTATAGGTGATTATCATATAACATAATAGTAAAAATATAAGATTATTATACTTTCATGTTAAATTGTAATTAAATTATTATACAATATAACACTTTTAAATTATTATTACTTAATTTGTGAATTTTTTTTTTAATATTATCCAGATTAAAAAATAAAAAAATTAGGAGCATATAATTATAGTTTTAATAATTTAAATGTCATAAATTTACATAATATATACATATATAATATTCGTTAAATTAAAATTTAATTAAATTTATTTTTATTTTTTGTTTTTTTTTTTTTTTGTAATGAAGTCGTTTTTGTTCATTTAATTAAAGATTATTCAACTTTTTTGTTTTTATATTTATACATATATACATATATATATATGTATATATATACATTTAAGAATTGCAATTCTCATATTCTGACATTCTCACCTTTTATAACTGGCATAATTTGTGTGAAATTTTTTTTTTTTTAAAGAACACCTTTCATTCAAATTTTAAAATAAAATATATGTACAATATGTATAGATGTATAAGTATATATGTTTAAGGTAAACGGCTATATTATCGTCCTATAATTTTTGGTCATAGTACAAAATGAATTAATTTGACAGGTTTTCAAAGTAAACTTTATAATGTTATACTATTTTATAAAAGTTAGGCTTTCTTTTTGTCAGTTACGTTTTTATTTCGATAATTTTAATAAAATATATTAAAAAATTATAAATTTAAAAAATTTGGGTTGTTTGTACATAATTTCGTCCGTTTGAAAATTTCGTGTTCCTTTTATCGTCCTATTGCTGTACCTAATTCCGTCCTATCTTAAAATAGACATGAAACAGTGTGTTTTCATATATTATTTATCTTTTTATGTTAATTTTTCATAGCTATTTAATATAAAAATTGAAAATAAAAAATAATTAAATAATTTAATAAATTAAACCATAAATTAAAAATAAATAAATAATTATTAAAAATCAGAATTCATTAAAAAAATTTAACGTTTCCGTTATTTATTTATTACCTACATTTGGTGGAGACATTTTTTCTCCTTTGAGATATTTTCTTTAATTATTTTTCATAAAAATTATCAAAAATAAGTATAAATTGCAATATTCCTAATATCGTCATACTCAACCTAATATCGTCCTATTCAATTTACATTAAAATGTTCCCAATATCGTCTAATTCAAAGTACGTCCTAATATCGTCCTATTCAATGTACGTAAAATCGTCCCAAAACTTTCTTTTAATATAACTTTAAAATTTGAGAAAAAAATATAGGATGATAAAAGGTTTTTATATTATATATTAAATTACCTATCAAATGCTGTTAATAAATAAAAAAACAAAATGATTTAAAATAATAAAAAATTAATTAATTGAAAGTTCTTCGCAAACCTAATATCGTCCTATAGGACGATATAATGTACATTTTTTAAATTTAATGTCCGTAATTCCGTCCTAATTTATTATCACTATAATAATCACAATTAGTAACCAAATTTAAAATTAATGAAAAAAATTATAGTTTAAACTTAAATTTATTGAATGTAATTAAAAATTTTATTTTCCAACTTTTATTTCTCTCACAAACACGAATTTTGTTTTTTCCTTAAATTTAGAACTTTTTAATAGAAATTAATCAAAACCGAGCTGCATTAGACACTTGCCATTTCAAAATGAATTTTAAAACAGCTAAATTGTGAATTTAATCGCGATATTTTAATAAATGACAAAAGAAACATTAGAAAATATTTTGCATAGTCTAATTTTATTTTATTTCAATTTTTAACGAAGTTATACTAAAAAAACTGTATTCGGACGATAATACCGCCATAGGACAAAATTATAGCCATTTACCTTATGTATTATTTTTACATTTTTAATTGAAAAGTTAAAAAAAGATATCTATGTACATATATATATATATATCGAATTAAGAACAAATCAGCAGAAAACGTTTTTTTTTGTTTTTGTTTTTTTCGAATGGTGTCGGAATCTTTTTTTAAAACACAAATGAATTTGTTATACGTTCATTTCTTCAATATCCATGAAAAGCACATATTTAAAGTCCATACTCCATAATACCTATGAATATATATTGTGATGCAAATAATATATAATTCGTTCTGACAGTTAAATTAGCATTATTGTTATAAAAAAAAAAAAAAAAAAAAAAACAACAACAACAAAAAATATACATCTGAATTAATCTCATATACTATAGGTGTATATGAAACGGATTCGTTCTAAAAAGAGAGAAGTAAGGTGAGAAAAAAAAAAACAAAATACACTTTCATACAATATTAAATCGCGTTAAACATTTTGATAATTATTTATTTTGTTTTTTTTTTATTTTGTTTTTATTGTTTTTTGCGCGAAAATGAAAAACATTGGATTAAAATGCAATTTATATCTTTATTAATAAGCATGTTCAAATAAAAGACATATACATTGAATTTGAATTAAATTAGTACACATTTCATTTAAAAAAATTTTGAAAAGCATTTTGTATTTTTCCTTTTTATACCCGTATGACTATATAGTCAAAGGGTATAATAAATTTGCCGTTACGTTTGTGACGCAGAGAAGGAGGGGGGGTAGATATAGACTCAAGTGTATGGATCGGATCAGAATCGAAAAAAAAATCGATTTAGCTATGTATGTCCGTCCGTCCGTCCATCCGCACGATAACTCAAAAACTAAAGGAGCTAGAATCTTGAAATTTTCGCAAATTCGTTTTTTTGCAATAGCCGTCATCGCTATTTAAATCCAGCCATTTTGGTCGGGTTCGGGTGGCTGCCACACAACTTCTTTTTTTATATGAGTATTTCTCTGTACCTATTACAGCTACGTGTCTGAAATTTTGGCAAAAGTAGTTTAGTTTTATGGCCAAAGTTTCTGCAAAATTTGGTTGGTCTGTTGCAGTGAGTTCGCATAGCTGCCATAAAACTCCTTCTTTTATATGAGCATTACTCTATACCTATTAAAGCTGGGTGTCTGAAATTTTGCCAAAAATAGTTTAGTGTAATGGCCAGAGTTCCTGCAAAATTTGGTTAGTCTACTGCAAAGGGTTCGAGTAGCTGCCATACAACTTCTTATTTTATATGAGAATTACTCTATACCTATTAAAGTTAGGGGTCTGAAATTTTGCCAAAAATAGTTTAGTGTAATGGCCAAAGTTACTGCAAAATTTGGTTGGTCTACTGCAGAGGGTTCGACCAGCTGCCATACAACTCCTTCTTTTATATGAGCATTATATTTCACCAAATATGCTGGTATTTTATTAATTTTTAATAATGATATAATGTTTATATAACGGTCATACGGGTATCCCAGAGTTGACACAGTCTACTCTACTACACTCTTCCTCGTTTTTTCATAAATTCAATTTTTCTTCGAATAATTTATTTTAATTTATTAAATCAGAATTAACCCTTGTTGTGTCATGTGTGTGTATATTATTTTCTATGTAGGTATGATAGGTATATATACTAAAAAGAATTTAAATAAAAAATAATAATAAAATAGTGGACCAGGCCTTTAGTTATTTTAGTTTCTTAGTTAAAAGTTGGGAGCGTGTCATATGCTTGAATTTAATTTGCCGTATTTTGCAGGTTATACGCCATTTTTGCCGTAAAAGCAGGTTATACGCCATTTACATTGTGTATATATATGAGTTTCTGAGTTCGTAGGAGATTTTAAAGTTGGTTACAAAATTAAGGTTTCAATAATTTGTTATTGGGGGCTTATTGGTAGTAATCCCCACTATTGGCAGTTCTTTATTATTGAAAACATATGTATGCACTATTTATTTATTTATTCATTTGTAGTACAGACAATAGTAAATATTGCCTCCTCATAATATTAAACCTTTTCCGATTTGACATTTGGACTTGTTAGTAAAAAACACTATATTAGATATGATCCGACCAGGGTTTGAACCCGAGACTTTTCGATTGAAAAGCTGCCACTTTACCACTGAACTATAAGTCAGATGTATGTGTACTTTTTAATATAGAAAATCTGGATTATACGCTTTTTAAAGAATATTTATATATTTTATCAAAGATTAAATATATATATATATGTACAGGCAAATGTTTTCATTTACAGGTCAATGAAATACGTTCAAAAGAAAAACAGGTTTGTGATGGTAACCCTTAAAAAGTCAAAACTGAAGACAATAAACACTTTTTGCGATCAATGTGAATTTTATGTAAAATGGGCGTAACTCAGTGATGAGAAATAGTTGTTTCTTTGAACATTCGGGTAGTTTGGAATAGTCCTGGTTTGATTCTTAGCATTTGTTTACACATGCTTATCCTATTCTTAATCTTAGACAAGCATCTTGGGCATTATCTTATAAAACTTAGCTAAAAAGAAGAGGTTTCAATGAATTAAAAATTCAAATAAGCCTTACACTTATATTAAGAAGCTAAGATATTCTTATAGTAGGTTTTACTGGTAGCCTTTTATTTCCTTAAAAAGAACACCAAATAACTGTTATAAATTATTATAATAAAATTTTATTAAACAGTAGAAATATATATGCTACAACTCACAAATTATAAGAGATGATGTTGCGGAAGATATTTATACTGCATTGGCCCTTTTTCAAAAACGTCAAAAATATTACGATCATCAGTTGATGATTTTTGCAATTAATTAGCAATAAATAATTGACTTCATTGAGTTCATGACTTTTGCAGCAGCAATAGAATAATTAAGGAATTGCTTTGATTTTTGCAACATTTTGACAATCAAACAGTTTTCGAATTTCTGTTTGAAGCGTCAAAAATTGTGAATTTGTGTATCATCTTCTTTAACTATTAAAAGCTAGTAAAGAATTTATAACTTTTCGTGGGATATTTAATAATAAGTAACTAAGCAAATATTAAAATACTATTAATTTATTTCTAGTTTCTTATAATCGTCTAGGGTCTTAAGACTACTTCTAATAATTTTAGCAAGCAGTAAGTTGACATTTTACATTTATTTTCATTAAGCTTTTCATTATAATATTGGCTGCTAGAATAATTTTCCTAAAAATTAGAAATAATGCCCCTAGAAATTAGGAATTTTTTAATTATGAAAAAAACACTCAAAAAAAATGGAGGGTTCTTAAAGTTGCATTTTAGATGGGATTAAATGTGATTTTAGAATTATATTTAAACATTTTTTATTTTTACAGAAACGGTATATATAGATAGATAGATATGTTCGAGATTCTGACTTAGCAGCTTAATTTAACATTTTAAAGTTTTGAGGCGTTATTTCAATTTTTAAACTATTTGTTTTGGGGGATTGTTTCATATGAAATAATTAAATAATCCCCTGATTTTTAGGATATTCATATTTTTTTTAGAAATAGAAAATTATTTCCCTGCTAACTTTAGAGGAATTATTGTTTGTGGGCCTGTTTTAGGGAGCTATAATATTAAAAACAAAAACTTAATTAACTAATGAAGAGTTTGCAAATGCATTAAAATTTTAATAAAGTGTAACAATAACTTATAGATCAATATAGGTCATTCTTGTATATATATATATATATATATATATACCTTAAACAAGTAATTAGTTTATTTTACAACTTAATAAAATTTCATATTTATATTTAATAAATTCTATTTAACCTATATTTTTTTCAAACTGTCTATCACAAAATAGTTTTCATTTTTTTTAACTATTTATAATTTTTATTTTATAAAACTCCACCTTCTTCTAAAATCAATATTTAAAATATTCATATTATGAATTGTATATTTGAATAATACAACCAATATAGTAATTTTCTTTTTTATTATCGTAGAATTAACAATTTTCTTTACTTTTTATATAAATAATTGTTTTCAATCAAATAGAAAATATTAAGTAAAAAAGGAAGGAAACCTCCTATAATTATACAAAAAAAAACAACATTGAAGTAACAATTTTATTAAAACAAAAATAAAATAACGAAACAAAATACACCATAATCATATTTTCTTTAAAAATAACTTAAGATACTTTACCTTATAATAAAAAAAAACTAAAAAAAATTTTATAGAAATTGTTTTTTTTGTTTTGTTTTAATAAAATTACTATGGACGCCTTAATTCTACAAATATAAAACGCCTAACACATTAAATCTAACTACATTTTTATTTCAATATCTTAAAAATAAATTATTATTGAATCTGTAGATATATTATTATTATTACGCGGTTCTATAAACAGTTACTAGGTGTATACATATGTACAAAAGTCTCTATGTCTATATACACATATATTATAACTTAGAATAAATGTAAATACAGGATACCTATCAAAAGATAGTTTGTAAGTTTGCAATATTATATATGTAACAGGTTTAAATTAATCAGCCAGATTCCGAGGATTTAGTAATTCTAAGTTCTAAACAAAACCGTTAGGTGATGTAAATTGGATTGTGGTGATGTAGCTGGTGTATCCATTTATATTCAGAATCACAGAAGCTAGAGCATTTCTCCAGGTTTCTTTATAAAACCAGGGTATTTAAAATTAAAATTATTGAAATCTAAATCTTATGCAAAATACGTAGAAGTTAAATATTACTCCATTTAACTTCCACGGAGGGGATACGGTCTTAGTTACAGTTGAGCTCTACCGTGGTGATATTCACCATCTTCAGAAAATATTTTGCCCAATGTTATGTTTTTGTGACTATTTAGGTAATTCTGCGATTTTTTTTTTTTGCGAAGTGAACAGAAAGTCCGAATGCCACCCATTGAAACTGTGCGGTATTTCTTTAGGTACTGTGAGACTTTAACACATCAAAAACCCCCCATTTTTTAACCAAACTTTAGGAAGGAATTTGTGATACAAATGCACAGGGATGTGGGTATGGAACGATTTTGGAATTATGGGGATGGGGAAAATTTTATAGGATAACCAGTATTTAGAGAATTCTTTAAATAAGACCTTTAAAATATTTTCTCCGTTTACTTTATATTTAACCAGTTTAATCCGACCTAGAGTAAAAAGTTCCGCATAAGTTTTAGGTAAGTAATCAGGCCCTAATTTTTATTTCTTTTCCACTCTTTTTAAGGAGTATAGGGTATTTACCAAGCCTATTTAGACTAGGCTTCAGTTTCTTTAATTGTTATATTCAAAACTGCCGTCCATTACTCGTTTGTAGCTATTGTATAAGATTATGATAACACAAATGTTAACTTTGTGCGCCATCTATTATCTTATTTAAGAGTTATTTATATATTTTTATGAAATCTTATTTTAAATTACGATATAAACTATTATACAATATAATTATACAATTTAACTATATTTTTTTTATTAGATATGATATGATTTATGAACTTCGATCGAACCCAAGACCTTCCACGTAAAAAGCGCCTTCTTTACCATTACGTCACTGGTCAGTTATAACTTATCTAAAGATTATACAGAGCCATTTACTTTAGTTCGGATTAAAGTTAAAATTTTTGTTTGATTTTAAAGTTAGTATAGTTACTGTATAGAATATAGATTAATATAATAAGTATATAACTGATCAAGGTTAGACACACTGTATATAAAACATTTCAAAGTAAAGTGTTTGCTATGTTCATTATAGATTTTCTTTATAATTTTATTTCTTTAATTCTGTTTTTTGCTTGTATTTCATTTTGACCTGCTATTATTCTAAATTGGCATTGTTTCACTTCATAATTTACTTTAATACATTAAGAATTGAATGTTTTTTTCTTATTTTTTTTTAATTTTAATAAAAAGAATAAAAATTCCTAAAATAGAATATGAATTAATTTGATGTGCTAGGAGTTATATATATTATGTATAAATTATGTATATATTATGGATTTGTGTATTTAGGGCGGGTGCAACATACCGCGTTTTTTTATTATATTGTATTTTTCAATCACGTTAAAAAAAACAATTTTAGTATTTAATTTCCATATTTTATATAGGGGTCATTTAAAATGTACAAACGATGAACAAGTAGCAGTTGTAGTAGTAGTACAAAAAACCAGTAGCTATATCTTATGACATTTAAAAGCTAGTTTAGTGTATTAGCAAATGGAATTTCGCATAACTTTAATTCTGATCGCGTTTTAAAAGTCAAAAGATTTAAAAGTTTGAAATAAAACTTAAAGTCCAATGCAATAGTGAGTAGAGTGATAAGGAATGATATATAGTATCTTTATCTTTCATAATCTTAAGGGGGGGGATTTTAGGATCACTATATAAGTAACCTGGAAAAGGCGTATACTTAACTATGATCTTGTAATATAACTCTGCCGGAGTTATTTAAGTCAAATTGAGTTTAAGTCAATGCTGCTGTTACATAGTAGTTAAAACGAACTGTAACGTTTTAACTACTATGTTAATGTACTACTATGTTAATGTAACGTACAGAAGCTAGAAACAATAGCTCCCTCTTCTGCTCAACTTAACTAAATTGCTAATAAGTACATGAATTATAAAACCAATCGTGGCAACTATATTTTATTGAGGTACAGAAGCTAGAAATAATAGCCCCTTCTTCTATTCAACTTATTTTGCTAATACATGAATTATAAATGCAATATACCTATTGCACAAGAACAATGATTTTTTTTAATAAGTATATTAATTAATATTTTATTTACTTAATTAGTTATATGCAGCCGCCAAGCGCTTTCAGTGTTATAAGTGAATGCAAAGGAAAGGTGTATTGGATACTTAAAATTTCAAATAATTAATAAATTAAAAAAAAACGAAGGGCGGCTTTTCGAACTAACGCCAGAACTGAAAATTAACTAGCTCCAGACGAATTTTAGCTAATATTTCTAGTGTTACTTCAAAAAAAAATAACACCAGAGAAATGAATTAACGCCAGAATGCAATGAAATAATACTAGAATATAGTGAGCTAACTCCAGAATGTAATGTACTAAAGCTAAAGTGTAATGAAAAAATACCAGAATGCAATGTCCTACACCAGGATGTAATTAGCTAAGGCCAGGATGCAATGAACCAACACCAGAATTTAACTATGAACTAACACCATAATGTACTAATGCCAGGGTGAAATGAACTAACATTAGAATATAAAAAACGAACACCAGAATCGAATGTACTAATGTCAGAGTGTAATGAACTAATGCCAGAGTGTAATGAGCTAACGCCAGATTCCAATGTACCAACGCCAGGATGCAATTAAACTATCGCCAGATTGTAATGTTCTAACGCCTGAGTGTAATGAACTAATGAGAGAAAACAATTTTTACAAAAAACTTCAGAAAGCCAGAGCGCTGAAGGACTGTAACTTGATAATAAATTTAAGATTTAACTGGATTTAGATTTGAGACATATCTTTTAGATCCAAGATAGTTAAATTAATAAATGTATACTTATAACTCTTATAAGTAAGAACATATTTTTTAAATTAAAATATTCTATTATTAAACACTTCAAAATTTTGATTGTTCATAATACCCTTTAATTTTTTCAAATAAATGTTATATAGTTACTTATTTTTTATTCAAGAAAAAAAATAGTTGCCAGTATTTTGAACTTATCTTTAAGTTATTACTTACTAATCCATAATAATAAATTTACCGTAAGAAAAAAATTAAATAAAAATATCAGAAAAAATTAACGTTAAGAAGGTGTGTATAAAAACTATTTGCTTCCGTTCTTTTCTAATATATTTTTTTTTCGTATATATATATATAACTACTTATATATGTATACTCTTGTATACGATCGGAGAATACTGCTTTTTATATAAAAATACATTCTATGTAGTTATTCTTGTATATATATACATTTTTACAGATGGATTTTAATATTGAACTTACTATTAAAAAATTAAGTAGGAAAAAAATTGTTTTTATACATATATATATAATATATATATACGTATATATAATGTATACGTATAACATATTTATAGATGTTTTTTTGTGGCCAAAGGTAAATTGTTAAATAAATTTGTAGGAATGAAAAAAAAATGAAAAAAAAAATTCAAATTAAATACTTTTTGATGGCAATAACATGCAAACTGTTAATTAAAGAGTTGTTATATTCTATAATATTAGTTGGTTTTGTTTTTTTATTTTTTTTTTTTTTTTGTATAATAGTTTAAGTATACCGCTAGTATTACTTTTTTAAGAATGTATACATATGATTACACTGTCTAAAAAAAAATAATAACGATACCTTAATAAAGTCATTAAATATAAAATGTAAACACACGACACAAAAAGATTGTTTCATTTTTTTTTTTATTATAATACAGTTTGAGGTTAAATATTAATAATATTAAAATTTTAATAATAATAAAATGAAATGGAGTTATGCTGTTATGTTAATTGTAATTTATCCTGTTATGAATAATTTTAAGTTACATCTTTAATTTTGCCATGTCTGTATTTTTTAACTCGTACATTAACAACATTATGAGACGGTTTATGTGAACTAAACTTGCTTTGAATTTATGTGAACTAAACTTGCTTTTTAGTCCTTATCTACTCCTATTGGGAACATAGGGCTACCACAAAGCCTCTGTATTTAACTCTATTTAGTTTTAGCACCTTAATTTTTTGTGCTCCTTCTGGATTTCAATCGAAGACTTTTTGCCGAGCCAACTCTTTTTTAAAGGGCATGCCCTACCTGCCTTTATTCTATTTTTCTAATGATCTGCTTCGATAAATCTTCTATAGATCTTGGTTATAGCACTCTATATACTTATTATTTATTTTACTTTTATAGTCGTAATTAGAATTCCAAATAAGTAATGCGTCGACACGTTAGCCTTGCCTAATATACACATTTTGAGAAGAACTTTTATATAAATTGTATTTCAAGTTCCTTAAAATTAAATCTTGATCCGTTAATCTAAAGACCTTTTTTATTGGAGTTTGTAGAATTATAGAACATAGCATGGTAAAAATAAAAATTTAAAGAAACGAAGGTAAGTTCAATTGTGATGCTTATGTTACGATTATGGAACTATGTAACATTGAAACTGTTCGAAAAGTTCTCAAATCAAATATATTATGTTTCTAATAAAAAAAAACCTTTAAGAATAACAATAGCATCTTTCATCATAAGTATCTTCCGGAATTTTCCTCATTATTTTGCATAATTCCCAAATCCTAATCCAATTCAAGTTTCCATTCCTTATTTAAACACTCAAAATAAAACTTACCTTAATATTTGATTAAAAAAAAGGGGAATCTCAGTTGGTTAAAGTTTAAACTTACTCGAATAAGGGATGTCTTTCGATATTATCAACCTATACTTTAAAATTATGAAAGACAAAATTGAAAATGCTTTAGACATTTTATAGTCATATTGTTAAGCCATATTGTTAAGTCATATTGTTAAGTCATATTGTAAAGTCAAAATGTAAAGTTATCATTAATGCAAATAGACATTTTTCAGAAAAGGTAATGACCATCCAAAGAAGCAAAAAGGAATTTACTTTTGTAAATCGACTTTTTATACCCGTATGACTATATAGTCAAAGGGTATAATAAATTTGCCATTACGTTTGTGACGCAGAGAAGGAGGGGGGGTAGATATAGACTCAAGTGTATGGATCGGATCAGAATCGAAAAAAAAATCGATTTAGCTATGTATGTCCGTCCGTCCGTCCGTCCGTCCGTCCGTCTGTCCGTCTGTCCGTCCGTCCGTCCGCACGATAACTCAAAAACTAAAGGAGCTAGGATCTTGAAATTTTCGCAAATTCGTTTTTTTGCAATAGCCGTCATCGCTATTTAAATCCAGCGATTTTGGTCCATGGGTTCGGGTGGCTGCCATACAACTTCTTTTTTTATATGAGTATTTCTCTGTACCTATTACAGCTACGTGTCTGAAATTCTGGCAAAAGTAGTTTAGTTTTATGGCCAAAGTTTCTGCAAAATTTGGTTGGTCTGTTGCAGTGAGTTCGAGTAGCTGCCATACAACTCCTTCTTTTATATGAGCATTACTCTATACCTATTAAAGCTGGGTGTCTGAAATTTTGCCAAAAATAGTTTAGTCTAATGGCCAAAGTTACTGCAAAATTTGGTTGGTCTACTGCAAAGGGTTCGAGTAGCTGCCATACAACTTCTTATTTTATATGAGCATTACTCTATACCTATTAAAGCTGGGTGTCTGAAATTTGGCCAAAAATAGTTTAGTGTAATGGCCAAAGTTACTGCAAAATTTGGTTGGTCTACTGCAAAGGGTTCGAGTAGCTGCCATACAACTCCTTCTTTTATATGAGCATTATATTTCATCTAATAAAGCTGGTATGTTTGAAATTTTGCCAAAAGTAATTAATGTTTGTAATAATAATGATATAATGTTTATATAACGGTCATACGGGTATCCCAGAGTTGACACAGTCTACTCTACTACACTCTTCCTCGTTACAACATAATTTTAAATTTTGACTTAACAATATGACTTTACTGTTTGACTTCACAATACGACTTTACAATATGACTTAACAATGTGACTTTATAATATGACTTTTGACAAATTATACTTTATTTATCAGTGTTACCATACTTTCCTAATTAAAAATTAAATGAAGTAAAAAAAAGTAGAAAAAATAAAAAAAAAAATCACAACAGGAAAATAGTTAAAAAAAGTTAAAACAGAAATATCAATAAAATATACTAGAAAATATATATACTCGTATATAGAAAAAGGGTGACAAAAGAGGTTAAAAAGAAAACGGTAAGTTTGTAGGGTTAAATAATTCATAATTTTTTTTTTTATTTTTTGAATAATTGTAATATGAAATTAACAAAGTACAAAAAATAGGAAAAACAAATTATTTATATTGACTTTATTAAGTTGGAGTATAAAAATGATTAATAATAAATTTAATGGTATTTAATTTATTTGATGATTTAAGGTTTCTTTTTTTATATTTTTGTTTTTCATTAGCTTTTTACGAATTCAAATTGTAAGTCATGTCATGATAATTAAGAAGTTGAAGATTTATGTTTATATAAGTATGTTTAAAAAAAAAATTTATTTAAAATCAAATTTTATAATAATAGTCTTCAATTTCAATGATAGACATAGAAAGTAGTTATTGTTTTTATTTTGTTGTATTATTTGTTTCCTAAATCAATTTTTAAGTTTTTTTTCAATGAAATTTAATAGTTTAATTGTGATTAATGTTGGTCGTATGTTACCGTACAAGTACTATCTATTTTTAAAAATATACGTAGAAATTCTGAGCCCCAAAAATATTTAAATACATTTAAAAATAAACTAATATTAGTTGGAGGCTGAAACTATGGAACATAAAAAGTCCACCAAGAGTTGAATGGAAAACTGAAAAACAATAAGTTAACTACTCACATAAATTTTTCTAAATCATTAGTATTGGGAAACACATAAGGATATGTATTTAATATGTTCCGCAATTTCGAGGTGCGACTTATTAATAGAGTTCCTGTATTTCAGAGTTCTAAATCAAAAAAGTTATAGAGTACACATATGTGATAGAGCTGTGAAGCATGTATTACATCCGGAGGCTTAGAATTTTGGTACAGGATGGCGCAAAACGACCGATATGGTTTGAATATTTAATAACTTTTTTATTTAATGGTTAATTATTATTATTATTATTTTTTTGTTACACAGTATATTAATGGGGAATATTTTCAGCTTAAGTATGAAAAATGATATCCCGCAAGTGGTGACCATTTTCGGATTCGAACATTCGTGCTCTTTCCAGTACATTTTCATAACTTTTCGTAATTTTTTATCGCTGTTCTGTTGCGTACTGTTCCATTTCCAATTCTCCAAGTTTTCTTCACAAAATTCTGAAATAAAAATAAAAAATATAAATAAATTTAAAAAGTTATTTGCGCCACCCTGTATAATATTTTTAATTTTTTAAAAAGTATTATCTTTTATAGATATTTATTTTGACGGTGACTAAAAGACGTTCATTCTTTTGTGACGTTATTATCATTAATGATAGGTACTGCTCTTTTTTGTATCCCCTCCAGATATTGGAGAGCGATTCTTGCAGATATGTGAGAGTTGCATTCAAGTACCTGCCAAATATAGACTTTATGGATTTGAAGCATATTTGGAAATCTGAAATATTTTCTAGTCGTGTTTAAGAATCCATTTCGCGGTATCATCTGCTACCGATAATATTTGGTCGTTTCTAGGTAGTTTTCAATTGATTGCAAAGTTTTGAACCTTAACATTCTTGAAAGAAATTCAAGTTGCGGAATCGCACCGTTTAGTTGATAACAGACAACTATTTTTTTAAGGTTTCCTTATGAAATATTCTATGAACTTTTAAACATGGTAAGGGCATGACTTTCCAAACAGGGTAGCGTCAGTACTGAATTATTACTATACATAAAAAATATATATTGAGCAATTCAAGCTAAGTATAGTCCAGCTGCAACGCTATTTTCCATAAAAAGTTCTACTTTCGTTTATTTTTTTAATTTTTGATAGGGCTGTCTTAGATAAATATTCTTTGGCAGGTCCGGCGACGGTGCTGTCTATAATAGAGACGGTATTGGTTTACATTAGATACCTAGTGGAAAACGATAGTATGTAAACACCAGGTAAGTGCTAGCTAGAAAAAGCTATAAAAGGAAATAAATTTATAGCAATGCTTGAAAATTCATTGATACAAAATTGATATTTAAAATATTTTCTTCTAAACCCTCTCGCGTTTCTTGTTAAAACTTCGTTAAAATAAAACATTTTTTTTTTTTTTAATTTTACTTTACAATTTTCCTTTTTAACCAAATTTTTTTTTTCTTCCTTCTCCATATTCATTCCCAATTATTAATTTTTTTATTTCTTTCCTTTTCTTTTTTCTTCTCATGATTTTCTCAGTCTAATAAATTTTAAATATATTTTGCGCGCTCCGTTTTACATTTACAAAAAAAAAAAAACGCAACCCTACAGAAGTGTTTGATGCTGTCAAATTCACAAGTACTCATGTCAATTTCATGTTTTTTAATTCTATGGTTTTTAACATGCCTACCACCATACATATATACGATTCCGGATATTCGGGATGAAGTAATCAAGAAAAGAATGAAGCAAATTGAAGAACGATTTGCACTTTACACACATAAGTACAGAAATAAATAAAAAAGCAAAGAATTAAAAGAAATTGATCTGATGATGATGTTGGGTTATAATTGTGGTTTAGTTACAGAATGTAAAGAGTGCTATAAATAAAATTTTTGTAGTACTTATATATAGAGATATTCAATTCTTTACGATTATTTATTTTTTTTTTGGATACCAACCATATTGACTCTCTATATATATATATGTATATACATATATATTTATTAGTATTAAGGGCATATAACCTTTAAAGGGACAGGTAGTTTACCACTTTTAAATGCATGATAATTTTAATAAAAAAAAATTTTAAGCATTACAAATGCGCCATCGTTTTATTTAAAAAGGAGAGAAGGAAAACTGAGAAAGATGGAAACAGGGAGGGAAGAGGGTTGATTCTCACATTGTACCAAAATGAATTACTCCAAAACTAATACTTTAATTTTATTTTACAATTTTTTATTAATACTTCAAAACTCAATGCCGCGATTTTATTAAATTTAAACTTCTTTACGAATGTATGTATGAAAGATATACAGTAGAATATAGATAAGTTAGACTATTTTGTTTATTTCAATATACGTTTTTAAAGTACTTGTAAATCTTTTGAATATATGAAGGAAATATTTAATTGAATACGATCGAAATGCTTTAAAAATAATTTAGGCTTCGATTGGATTCTTTTCATCTGGAATTCATATTTCACTTGATTGATAGAACCATGGGTCTAGAACAAAACCATATGGAGCTAAATTCAATAATTCTTTAAGATTTTGTTCACCTCAGTTCCGTCCAGAACGAAAAACATTTAAAGGAAAAATAAGTCTTTTCGGAGAAATTCTGATTTAAAGTTGAAATAAAATTCCGAGCTTCGTATTTTGGGAATCAGAAGTCGGACTTACTTAATTAAAAAAACCTAGACACTAAAAAGGGGAAAAAATTAAGAAAAGTCCCAAAAAGTGGCCTCATAATTCTGGTTAGATATTTGTTAAAGCGGGCGTATATAGTTTCCACTAAAAAATGAGTAATTCGCTTTTTTAAATTATGTCGGTCCAGATACTGGGTCCCGTGAAACTAGAATTTTTTTTTTATTTTTTAAATTGTAAAAGCCTATGAAACTTTATTTTCATTGGAACTTAATTTTTTGGTTTTACAAACCTGATCCTTTCAGGATTTAATTTACTGATGGAATTAACTGATCTTACGAAAAATGTTTTAAAATATCTTGGATTGCTATATAAGAGGTCCTCTATCATCCGGTTCAAATCCAGAATATCATACCATTCTTCTGCCTTTTTACCTATTGGAGGTCTAAGACCTATCATCCTTCTACCTAATACTTCGTTTAAATCATAAAATATTTTCTGAATTCATTTCTAAGAGGTCCTCTATCATCCAGTTCAAATCCAGAATATTATATAATTTTCTGACCTTTCTTTTTTACTGATTTAGAGATCTAGGATCCAGCCTCCTTCTACCTAATAGTTCATTAAAATTCCAAAATATTTTCGGAATTCATTTCTAAAAGAGTGAGGGAGAGTAGACACTTCAATCCTTTTTACTTATAAGCACAATTTTACATATATAAGTACTATATATATTTACAGTCATAATAGTATTCAAAATTCAAAAAAAAAATCCAAGAGGTCCACTTTGTTATCTAAAGATTTTATGATTGTTTCACGAAATTGAAATAAAATAACAAACTAATAAAACAAAGTTAAATAAAAATATATACCTTTAAGGTATATGTGAACAAAAGTAATTATTTATATGTAAATATATAAATATATACAATACATAGATATATAATATTTACTTGTACAAATTTAGTAAATAAAAATCAATGGATCATGAAAATATTCAGAATTTAAAAAAAAAAACAGAAATGCAGTGTAACAAGATTTTAAAGGAAAGAAGGTGCATAAAATGTTGGAAAATAAATAATAAATAAAAAGAAATCGCGACTGATTAAAATATTCGCGCATTTTCAACCATGATTTGGTAAATTTGTTTTTTTTTTTTTTTATTAATGAATTTAAAAAAAAAACTACACTATCGATAATATTGTTGTTTTTTTTATTTTTTAGTTATTGGTTAGTTTTGATTATCTTATGAGAAATTTTCAATATTTACCAATAAAGTTTAAAATGAAATTAGTCGAAAAATAAAATTATAATAAAAATTATGTATATAGTTTGTCTTTAAATTAAAAACTAAAGTAGAACTATATATAAAATAAAAAAATTACAGTGCCTTGCGATATTAAGTGGTACTGACATACTGACATAATCTCTATTGTAATTAATACACCCAATTATGGAAATTACAAAAATCTTGATTATTATTACATTAATTGAATAGTTGAAGATTTTACAATTACATGTACTCAATTGTAATTGAAAATTTAATTAATCTACACTTTAAATCAAATGTAATTGAAAAAAGTAATCGGAAAAAGTAATTGAAATGAAATAATTGTCTCAAAAAACATTAATTAATTATTTTTGTTTAAAAGCATTACATACATTAAAATTTTCAATTATAAATTACTTTTAATTGTAATTGAGTAGTTATTTAATTACAGAATGTAATTAATTAGTTCCAAGTCTGATCTCAGATAGCAAATTTTAAGTGTTATATCTTCTATAGAAAATTAATAATTCTGTTATAAAGATTGCAAAATCTTCCTTGCTTCATTACTAACTTATGACTGCAGATGTTGTAATTGCAGCTAATTTGGTTATAATCATTGCAAAATCTTCCTTGCTTCTTTGCTAATTAATGACTGCAGATGTTGGAATTGGAACCATTAATAACTAAAAAAATCTTTAGTCTCTTGTAAAAACTTTTTTAAAATATTTTTAACTGCTAAGTAAAAGTTTTTAATAATTTTATTTGGTAGCCAGGAACGGACAAGAATTCGAGGAGAAATAAAGTAATAAAAGAAAATTAGAGTATAGATTGGAAATGGACTTGTATAAGTTAGCCTTTAAATGTTGCCAGTTTTAAAATTGAGATATTTTTTTACCAGAGACCAGACGAATCCATTGTATGGAAGTATATTTTAAATTTTAGTATTTCTCGAAATAAATGAGTTTCCATAAGCAGTTTCAAAGTATCTATCTATATTGATGTGTTAATATGTGTATAAATTGATTTATGATTTATTCATAAAATTTAGTTCATATATTTAATTGAAAGTAACCATATCATGTACCATGTACCATGTATGATTATTCAACCTAAATATATCGATAGTTATGTTATTATAGTTATATTATAAGGGGTATTGTGATAAAGGACCGATAATATTGAATATTTAACAGAAATAATAGAAAGCACATGTCCATACTACCTTTCTCTGGTATATTACTTATTTGTAAATTAAAAGTTAAATTAATTAATAAATCTGTAGAGTTTGTTGCAGCAATGGATACCCAATTAGTTATTAGCCTTTATTTAGACTTTTATAAAAATTTATCTTTCATAAAAATTTGTGTGATTTGGAATTTTATCTCAAGATATAACCTTAATTTCATATGGACAGACTACTTCAGTCTTAAAATATTTATTACTAATGTATTCTTTATTAGTCAATTTATCTTATTATACCCAAACAATGCCTTACATACTAATATATAAAAGCACTGTTTCCTGTTAATTCTTCAATTTTTGATTTTGAAAATTTGTTTCACGTTTTTTTTTTATTTTAACTTAACTTTATTTAATACCAATTTTTTTTTTTTTTTCATTTTAATTTCGAAAAAAAAAAAATTAAATAAATTTTTACACGTCTTAAAAAAAAAATATAAATACTAAAAAAAAAAAAACAAAAACCTTAAAACTAAATAATATCCATGAAAATAAATTCAAATTTAATATAATAACCATAAGGCACCGCATATTTTACTCATCATCACCATCAAACGCAAAACTATCCAATTCAATGTCTCGCATATAGTATCCCAACAATTATATCTTAAGATACATTTTATATTATATGGATGCGCATACATAAATTTGTTTTAATATAAAAATGTAAAAATGTTTATATGGGCACAGGTTCATTTAAAAAAAAAAAACAGTGTAATATGTGTTAAGCCTTAACTCTTTTTAACTCTTATATTTAACGCCTATTTTAAAACGAATCTGAAAAAAAAGCAAAAATTATAATTGCACAAAAAAAAAAAAACAAAACGTAAAATCACAGTGATATTTGAAGGCGGTTTACTCTTAACCATAATTTTAGTTAATAAAATTAATATAAAATAAAACAAGTATTGAAAAATACCAAGGGTTTTTAAAAAAGCACATTTGCAAAACTATACACAATGTTGCATAAAGAGTTTAAGGTAAAATAAAATATAATGCAAATAAATACAAGCCAGGAGCACCTAAAGACAACATATGTCGAAATTTAATGTTAGAGCTTTAGTTAACGTTTAACATATATTTATATAGGTGCCTAAGTTACTGATTTTTAAATCCTAAAATCGTTCGAAATTTTTCCAATCCAACTTTTACCAATTTTCAAGGATCAGAGATCTAAATCCCTCCACTCTCCAAAATTTTGAGGTTCAAGTAATTAAGAAACGCTTTTTTTCAATTATAATGAAGCCTTTTAAAATGTCCAGATGTTTGAGCTTTAAAATATTATATGTAAGCTTTAATATTTGTATATTTAAGCTACAGGGTGTTTAAAAATTGCCAAACTTCAATTTGAGAAGGAAAGGAAGAATAGGAAGGATTCTAAAAAATTTAATGAGCCAACTTATGCTAATTAAAAGATAGTTTCTACATCATCCAAGATTTCATGCCCTTTGAATTTCCGTAAGTTTCTAAATTAAGTATTTTCGAAAATAGAATTGGTGAAAAATGATGCATTAATTAAATTTTCGCATAACGGTAAATTCATGTACCATATGGTAACTCTATAATATTTTTTTTATAATAAGTTGTAAAAGCAGTTGTCCTTTAGAACTCTTGTAAAACGAAATTGAATATAGAATCTTTCAGGATTTTAGAGAGCTTTAACTCTGAGGTTACACCTATAGCTATAGAAAAAATTGTTCCGGAGGGATGGACGGACAGAGTGAAACTTTAAAGTCACTTTTCAATATTTTTATTTATATAATAGTTTAAAGTATTATAAAGTATAGTTTAAATATAGTTCTGTTTTTCGATTGATCAATCAGTTGAAACAAAAATTTATTAAAGAATTTCTAGAAAATTAATAAGAAAAATATATTAATCCACCCTTTAGATTTTGGTAAAATTGTTTTTAGTATACGCGCGATTATGTGATTATGCGATTAGCGAACGTAAATAAATTTTAATGTGAAAATATATTTTTTTTTTCAATTGAAATTTTGTATCATAAAACCACCCCCTAAAAAAATTTTTCAAAAAAATATATTTTATTAATTATTTTTTATTTTTTTTTGCAATATTTTTTATCTTTAATATTCCATCTCTTTCTTTCATTGAATTTCTGTGTAATAATAATAATAATAATAATGTTATTGATTATAATCAAATTATGAGTGTATACCTTTGCAGTTAAATAATTTTATATGTAAAGACTAGATTTAGGATTTTTATTAAATCTTGTTAAAGTGAAAATTATATGGTATTTGTAATGAAAATTTAAAAAAAATTGGAAACTATTAATGGGGAATATGAACAGTATTAAGTGTTGGGAACGAATGTTATAATGTAAATTCGGAATATCTACTTTGTGTATTTCTTAAACTATGGTACTTCTCATTCATTTTATTGTATTATTGAACATTGGGTATTTGTTGAACAATCCTGCATTCTCATACCTTTATAATTCAACCCTTAGGTTAGCTCTGTGTAGGATTTATCAAGAGCTATGTTATCAAGTTTATCTGTGACATGAAAACCTTTTTCTAGATGTTCGATTTCCTTCCTCTTTAGCTGTGAGTCACAGCGTCGGGGTAGACTTACATCTGTTGTTTTCAACAATTATAATTAGAATGACTCCGGTCCAAATCAAATAAATTTAACTGGCGCATCAATTTTTTCAACGATATTTGCCTCTTCATTTTCTTAAACTATTACGAGTTCCAGCATCCATATCACGACTAACTATTACCAACCTTTTTTCCAGGATTTTGAGACTTTTGAGACAGTCTCAGGCCAGTTTTTGCTCTTACTTCTAAAATGAGAGTGATTTTAGGCAACTAACTGATACAACAAGGAGAACTGAAAGTTCTAACTCTATCATTCAAACCAATTATAAAATGAATACCAAGTCCTTATATATGGTAATTTCATATAAAAAATATTCAAAGAATTTATTCAATTTTATACCCTAGTAAGTATACTAGTTAATTAATATCAAAATTAATTAATTGAATATTGAAAATTATTGCACGTTTCATTAATAAATTATTATGTCCCAGGTTAAAAAATAATCTTTTTTTTTTATCAGTTTTTAAGTTTTAAATGCGGATGAAAATGAAGAATTCTTAGAATTAATAAACTTTAAATTAAATTACACTTGTAAATTTTTGGATTATCATTATTAATAATATTTTTCCCCCCAGTTTTAATCTTCATTTATTTATTTTATATTCTTTCAATTTTTATTTTTTTTTTTGTAATTTTATTAAAATCTTTTGACATTAATCGCAATAATTTACAAGTAAATATTCATCCGATAATTAATTGAAAAGCGAAGTAAAAAGAGTTTTTTTTTGTGGAGTATGTGGTCTACCGGAATTTTTTATTTTAGGAGTTTGTGGAGTTGTTTACAAGAGGCAAATCCAAAATATATTCAATGACTATTAAGTAAATCGTCCACTTAAGAAGTTTTTCAGAACATTCCCTTTTTGTATAAGTTTCAGACCTGACCTGTATTTTTCAAGTACCAGTACAATTATCAGTACCTTTACCAAAAATTCGTTACTTTTTCAAGTACTAGTATAACTTACATTACATTTATTGGACTTAATAAATGAAAAGATATGCAAATTACTTAAATATGTACATGGAAACTAATTGAGTTCTTGACTTAATTATTTCTTGGTAATTAATTACTTGAAAATACTTAAGTTTCAAAAAATAATTACAAAAGTAATTAAATTCAAAATTTAATTACTTTCTGGGAATTAAAAGTATTTTTACTTGATTATTTTACTTATTTACTTAAATTTTGTAAGTATCGAAATCTATGTAATACTTGTACTTGATAAAGTAATAAGTATAGAGTAATAGTACTTACAACTGTACTGTATTACCATTTTACCCAGTATTATATAAATTCAAAAATTAATTACTTTCGTTAAATTACAAGTATTTTTACATGATTCTTTTACTTATACTTATTTTGTAAGTATCGAAATCCAAGTAACAGTTGTACTTGAAAAAGTAATGAGTATTGAGTAATGGTACTTACAACTGTACTGTAGTACCAGTTTAACTAGTATTATATAAACTCAAAAGCTAATTACTTTCGGAGAATTACAAGTATTTTTACTTGATTCTCTTACTCATATTTATTTTAAAATTATCGAAATCTAAGTAATACTTGGCAAAGTAATCGGTATCAAGTAATGGTACTTACAACTGTACTTTAGTACCATTTTATCCTGTGTTTTGGCTTTCGATTGAAAATTTAATTTGTTTTCTAATTACTTATATTTAAAAAATTTAAAATAATTTACAGGTATACCTAAAATAATTTCGCATAAAGATCATAAAACAACATAATCATTATGATCAGATCAGATAAATATTCAATCAAAAATACTGGAAAATTTTTTTTTTTAAATACAATATTAACAATTTAAGCATTATTAAATAACAACCTTATAATAATTATTATTGAAATTTTGTATGTTTTTTTTTTTTTACAAATTAACATTTACTTTTATTGGATTACTTATCATCTTTATATTATAAACTTTTAATAGTTATTTAACTTTTATACGAGTATATAAAGAATAATTCATTTGTAATCAATAAGAAGTAATCAGAAAATTGCTAAGAAAAGATTTAAATTAAAAAAAATTGACAGAAAAAATTATATTTTTATTACTTTTATTGAGGTACGAAGGCGTTATCCCTATTGACACCTCCAATTTTATGCGCACATCCAATATAAATTTTTTGTAAATATAATTTTATGTATATATATATATATATATATATATTTCTGAGCAAGATCAGGATATGTTTAAAATAAATACATACTAAGTTCTGTATAAATATGTAAAAATGCATAAAAGTTAAATGCTTAGGTTTTTTTTTGTACAATGTTGTTGGTCAAAGGGTTTTTTAAAGTTTTCTTATGTAAAGTGTGGAAAAAAAACGAGAGATTATCTCTTTATACGGTAAACAACATAAGATGGTAACAACGAAAGAATACCGTATTGTACAAATTTGAAAAATAAATTTAAAATTTGTTAATGCAGATGAAGTTCCATAAAAAAACTTGGTTTTAATAAAAGTTTTGAACTAATGACAAATCTGAAAAGTTACAAAGCGATAGCTCAGTTGGTTGATTAAAGTTGGAATCCCAATCTTCATGATAACAGAATGAGAGATTAAATGAGATATTTTATACGCTAAGAGTATTGTCCATTCAGTGAAGAGTGAGTTGTCTTTTTATCTCTAAAGGATTTCGGTGTTTCCATTCTTTGCCCGATCGAGTCTTTATTTTACAATTTTTAACTTTTTTAAGCTTGGAGTTGTGTAATCCGTAATCTGTAATGCTTAAGTTTTTATTTCTCTGTACTCCAAGCCTTCGATTATATTGCTTCTTCAGAGCCGTTCATGATACAACTGAACCGTTGGTAGGAATAGGTCAGTTGATAGTTATATTTATCAAAAAAGCTATTCTTGATTTTCATCCTATTTTTTACTTTAAATTTACTTAGTATATTTTACAATAAAATAAAATTTTTCTAAAGTTTTACAATAGTACAGGCCTTGTTTTGCCCTTTTTTCTATTTTCAGATGCCACCTAAATTTTGAGTCAATTATGAGTCCTAAGTATTTGTTAGTAGGTGCTTAATTAAGGCATAGAGTGTTCATTCTTGGTTTTTTAAATTCTTGTAACTTTCGTATTAGTTGTTAAAATCATTAGTTTTCTTTTACCAAAATTGACGCAAAGACTGCCTCATTTGCTAATCTTCTTAAGATTCATTCCATAATTTCACTAGTTATGTTAAGATTATTTTTACATATATATTTGTACTTCTAGAACATCCGCTTTAAAACCTCCATCTTAAAGCTTAATAATTTTGTGCATTACTAGAAGATGAAGAAGTAGTATAAAACACCACCTTTCTGTGTGTCTTAACTTACTCTTCCAGTAATTTGATGTATGTTTTATATAAGGACCTAAATCTTTCGAGATTACAATATTTTTTTTCACCCTAAATTTAAGCATTTCATTTCAAACTCAAGAAAGGAATCGCACCAAGAAAACCTCAAAAGAACTTTTTAAATAAAATAATAATAAAACGAATAACTTATAAACTAATGTACTGAAGTCAAGAAATCTACAAAAAAAAAAGGTGTGATAACCTCAATTATTATTATTAATTTGGTATAAATTTTCACTCCGCCTGTCTTAAATACAAAAAAAAAAAAACACTTTTTTTTAAAAAATTTTTATTTATGTACCAATAAAATAAAATAAAATTTAAAAGAGAAGGAAAATCGTTGGTAATCCATAAAGATACCAATCAATTCATATTTTTGATTCTTTTTATTTTTTTGTCATTATTAACGGTTACAAAGTTTACCAATTCTTTAAATACTTGAATATTGCAATCCAATTCCCATTTTTTTTGAATTGTTTAAATTTAGATACGAAATGGGATAAATTAAAAATTAAAAAATAAAAAGTACAAGAATAATAAGAGGTTCTAAATTACAAAAGTACTCAATAAAATTAAGTCTAGTTACAATACTAAATTAATTTTGGGAAAGAATTTTAACAATTTTTAAAATGAATTTCAAGTTTAATAACTTTTTGCATATAAAATTTATTTTGACTGGGACAATTACCTTCCCATATCCTAATGTAAAAGAAAGAGAACCGCCTCTTCACTGCAGAATTGTTAGGATGACGTTAAAAAACTTGGCCTTCAAAAGTTATTTAATATGTGGGAAAGGAGATCCTTAATAATCCATAATTCCCCATCTACACACCAACTTTTTCTTGCTCAATCTTTAGTAACTGTCTTCGAAACCAAAATATAAATTCGTACTAAAGACCTTCTCCTATGTCTAAGTGTACCCTTAAATTTTGTTTTAAAATTAGGTTGGCTTTAGTTTGTTAACATCCAATACTAATCGGAGAAATTGCATTCAGGTACCTCTTTTCACCTTTTAATGTTTTCGACTCACCCTCGTTAAAAATAAAAAATTAAAATCAACTAAAAAGTAAATGTCGCTACTAACTCACGCCCAAGTCTCAAAAACGAATCAACTAACCCTCAATATGTTTTTAAATTTTAACTTGGAAATTAAGTACATAATTATAGATAATTGTTTTATAGGCTTAGTTTAGTATTTAGGGATTAATTCATAAAAACCAAACTCCAACAAGTCGAAAAATTTTTGGGGGTTAGTTCATTTTTTTGGCGAAAACTTATAATATTAGTTGGATCTTTTGTACACTTAGTTCAATTTTAGATTTTGGGCATTAATTAAGATGAACTAAACTCCAAAAATTCTAATATCATTTTTGGAGATTATTTCATTTTTTTTTGGATTTTCAGATTAATACTTAATGAATGAAGGTTCAAAAATATTGGGGTTTAGTTAATTTTGGACTAGGGGCTTAATTCGTAGCGCCAAAGTAAATGTAATAATTATTTTGTTACATTGTAATAACATTAAAATTAAATAAAGTAAGTATGATAACACTTTTCAAAACTACTCCTGCTCGTGCAATAATAAATTTTCCTTTTCTTTCTCTTTCTGTCCCTTTCTTATTCATATTTTTCAATGTTCTCCAATAAACATAACAAAACCAAAAAAAAGGGCCCAATCATCTTGGAAATTATTTTCATTTAATCAAATATAAATAATAATTTTATTCCAATAATAACTAATGAATGTTGTGTTGTTTAGTGTTAAAAAAAATAAATAAATTTGAGTGAGAGGAGTTCTTTTATTTTTTTTTTAATCTGTATCTAATTTGTGTGTATCTTACAGATTGGTACTTAAAAAGAAAAACTTATAAGAAATTTATTATTATTGAAGATTTAATTTCATCATTTGTTCACGCTTATGATTTGTATTTATGTATTTTGTGGTATCCCAGTTTTTTATTTTTGATTTTGATTTTCAGTCCATAGTATTTATTTTAAGGGAATCAATCTATTTATAAAGAGTTTACCTGCATATAAAATGAAATTTTAATAAATATTGTTAAAGATGGGTTTTAAGTTTAGAATGGCAATTTAATTCATTAGCAGCGAATTATTCATTTAGATTTACAGAAAACTACCATGCCTTAAAGTGTTAAAGTACTTATGATTTTTAATAAGCTTTAGGGGTATATAAATATAGCTAATAATATACTGAACATTTCCAACCTCCTTTAGGTCCTAAATACCCTCTTATAGAATTAATTAACTGGTCATCATCTATTTAATGAGCAATTACCTTTAAAAGCAGAAAACTATGGCTTTAAAAAATATTAACCATATTGTAGTCAATGGGTTAAACATTTTCTGTTAGTCCCAAATACCAGCCAATTTATTAACTGTTAACCAACTTCCAACTATTAAGTGAGTAATTTACTGAAAAACACCAAACTATGGCTATAAAAAATATTAGCTAAATGGTAGTTAATGGGTTAAACATCCACTTTAAGTCCGTATTACTTCCTTATTGAATTAATAAACTGCTCATCAATTATTCCGCTTCTTACTCAACTATAGTAAAGCTAAAAAAAAATATTAACTGTGGTAGACAATGGGTTAAATTTCTGATACCTCAACACGTGGTACAAATATCAAGACCTAAGTCTACAAAAAATTAGTAAAACAAAGGTGGGACGGATTGATTGGGAAAATATAAATGGAACTTATTTAAACTTTTTCCTTTCCAAAATATTAGGAATCTAAAAAATGCAGAGCAAATTTGAAAAATAAGACGAGGGCGTTTCTAAAAGTTCTATGAATCTGAGCATAACTTACTAATATCCCACAGACGTTCTATATCTTCTGGGAGCGTTCCATAGTGTTTCATATTCGGTTTAGTAAATCTTTTTTTTTTTTTTTAAATCTCGTTTTTAGAAAATTTCCTTTTACAAAATCTCGTTTTTTATAAAAAAATCTCACTTTTTAAAAAAATCACTTTTTTAAATAAAAAATATGGTTTTTAAGGTTTTGTGAGTTGAATACAAAACCAGAATTATCAGCTTTTTCCAGAATATAAAAATAGGGATTTTCTAAAAACAAGATTTTCTGAAACGAGATTTTCTAAAAACGAGATTTTCTAAAACAACATTTTGTGAAAACGAG
The DNA here is from genome assembly GCA_963082915.1 of Dolichopus griseipennis. Lineage (NCBI taxonomy): Eukaryota > Metazoa > Arthropoda > Insecta > Diptera > Dolichopodidae > Dolichopus > Dolichopus griseipennis. Next base: position 61,528,343 of record OY720445.1, read on the forward strand.
ATTTACTAAACTGAGATTTCAGACCCAACCCATATCTACTATATCGTTATGCAATATGTTCAACTTTTGAGTTTCAATTTACTTTAAACTCTATATATGTACTTATCGAACTAATTAACTGCTCACCAATTATTCTGTCATTTATTCAGAAAGCTATGATTATACAAAATATTACCAGTGGTAGCCAAAGGGTTAAACATCTGATTAAAATTCTATAATGGAATGGATTGATTGAGAGAATATAAATGAAATTTCCTTAAACCTCCCACTTTCCAAAAGCTGACAAATCACAAAATTAAGTGTAGAAAGTTTCTAAAATTAGCATTACTTACTAATATCCCAAAGATGTTCTGAATAACGCACGTTGTTATTATTAAATATCATTTGCATGTAGATGTTCAATATTTTCTTTAATATAATTTTTTGTTACATTTTAGAATATTTTTAAAATCAGATATTTATCTTAAAATTTAAGTTACTACACCTTGAGGTGATTATGAACTAAGTATTATTATTATTAAAATATATTTAAAACTTAAAATTATTTTTAAGTATTTAAATTGTATTGTATTTTTGGAAGGCAATTTAATTTAAATAAAAAAAGTATTAATATATATAAAAAAATAAAGAAATTTATTAAGAAGAAAGGGACTATTAATATTTTAAATATTATAACTTATAAGTATACAAGTATATTATATATAATAAACTTAACTCTTGACGGGTTGTTGTTTAGTAGAGAAGAGTGGGTTTTCCCAAATAATAGTATAGTTTTTCCTTTCACTCAACTTAAAAGTGTTAAAAGATTTAAAAAAGAAGTAATTTAGTTTTTCTTATTATTTCAATAAAGAGTTGAGTGTTTTATTCATCTTATGTATTCATCAATTTGAAATTATTTAAAAAATTATAAGAAAAAAAAACCCACTCAAAATTTTCTAATCTAATTAACTTGGAATTATATCAAAAAATTATTATTATATTTAAATTAAAGTTAAATACTTTAAATTATTATTAATAAGAGTTTTTTAAATTTTGAAGAAAATAAAAAAAAAAACAAACCTACAGTATAATGAATTTCTAAAATTAATGACAAATCCTACTCAATTTTCAATTCAAGTAAGTACGAGTATTATTAAGTATAGAAAATTTGTAATTTGTTTTAAAAGTTCAAAAGTTAAAGTGAAATTTAGTTTTATTCAAGCAAATAATTTCGGGTTAATACTTTGACCTTTATTTTAATTATTCTATTAATTAAAAATTTTAAAATTGTTTTATTTAAATTTAATTTTAAAGAAAGGATTTGCAATTTTAATTATATTTAAACACTCAATAAAAACTTCTTTTAAGTGTTTAATTTTAAAATTTGTGACTTGAAAATGAAAGTCACTCAAGAGTTTTCAATGTTTTAAGTGCTAACACATTAACTTTTTTAGGAATCTTTAATGAGATTTACAACCCTATTTTAGAACTTATTATATTTTTTTAAAAAATTTATTACTTAATATTTGTAAAAAAAAAAATATCGAATTAGGATATGTGATATTCTTTTAAAATAATTACAGCCTATGACTATTTTTTGAGTATTTTATAAATGTCAAATTATAATTAAACTACTTGAATACCAAAAATCATTGAAAAACGTCGCCATAATTTTTTTTTTTAACTCAGAGCAAAATGAGCGGAGCACGTTCTGAGCCAAATGAGCACGCTCTGAGCAGAGCATGAACTGAGTAGATTTAATAAAAACACACGATTTTAAAATTGTTTAAAATTGTCAAAAAATTAAACAAAACTATTTTAAATTTAATTAAAAATGGATAACTTAAAATAAACAGAACATTTTGACTTTTATTTTACAAGTGAAATCTTAAACAAACGTCAAAATGTCTTTGTTTTTTATTTTGCTCAGCCGTGGTCGATTTATTTCCACTGAGGACGTAGAGCCATGCTCTGAGCGCGCACAAAAAAAACACGAATCACAAGCTCTGAGCGCTCAATTCTTTTTGATAGTTCATGCTCTGCTTAATAGTGAATTTGTGTCTTTTTTGAGTTATTATTTGGTTATGACAATTTCCTGTCATAGAGCTGTAAATTTTTAATATAAATAATTTTTAAACGTTTAATTTTAAAAATTAAAATTTAATTTAATTTAAATCTAAAAAAATATAGGTACTATATTATCAATCTAATTTCTTATATTACAATTATGGGATATAGATATAGACAAATTAAATTTTTGATGGAAGATTAGAATTTAAAAGGTCCCAAACATAACCCTACAGTGCAACATATTTCAAAACTGGCCGATGTTGGTATCCATTGCATTAGTTATTCTTATGGACTAGCACAATTACTTTTTAAATATTTTTTAGGTCATTGAAATCTTTTGAACCAAGCATTTTTATTTATGAAACTAGAAAACAGACTATTTCTTAAATGTGACATCGCTTCTAACGTCGCTTCGACGTTTAATTAGAATACATTAATTTAAATGAAACTTGACAGAATAGAAAAGTGACATTAGAAGTTTATTTTTTTTAGTACCAGACAAAAGTAAATATTGCCTGATAATATTAATCCTTTGCCGATTTAAAATTTGGACTTATTATTAAATTATTGAAAAGCCGCCACTTTAACACTGAGCTATTCGTCAGATACATTAGAAGTGACGCATGAAGGCGACGATAGAACAGAGTAACTTTCTATACGTTTTTTTTTTGTTTTTTTAAGCGCTAACTGTTCAACTGTTAGGCTAATAAGCCTGTCTATACCATAGGTACATGTTGGAACAGGGGTTATATTATATTCGTGTTATTAGAATTGGTCTTATTGAATCCTCCACATACAATTTAGACATGAGATAGTACTAGGCCTTATAACATGTAGAAACGTCTTAGATTTTCAATATTTACAGTTCTATTTTTTGTTTATGTTGTAATATTTTGTATTTGAGTTATATGGTATTCTATATCCGCGAGTTATATTATTCAATTAAATTATTTGTTTATATTTTGCATTTGTTTATATTGTTATATTAATGTTTTTTCTATTAAAGATTTATAATTATTAATTATTGATTATGCCATTAATTTGAACCCAATGGAGAATGGTAGCTGAGTCGAGTCGAAAACCAGAGAAGTATTTCACTTTCACTAGAATTCGAACCCGTGCCTTTCCGCATGAAAGATCGACACTCAACCACTGTGCCACCCAGCTGTTAGTTAACTTATTCTCTTGTTGACATCCATTTTTTTTTTAGGATTTGTTTTTAATATTAAAAACTTTATATTTATTTTATAATTTATGATCAATCTACTAAAAATATTTTCAATGATACTTATATGTAAATACCTAAAAAATTCAGTTTGACAGTTGCACAATAATAAAGTGACGTTAGTATTTAATCTTTATTTTATTTAGAACGCCACGCTAGAAGCAACGCTAGAAGCGACTATTATGTCATCACCTTAAATTTAATTAATTTAAGAAAAATTCGCATTCCCATTCTCAATTGATTTGCATGAAAATGTATGCACGACATACTACATGTTAATAAGAACAAAAGTCTCACTGCTAACAAGGCTTGTTTTATTTGGTCCAACACTAATTAAGGAACTGTTTCAGTTGCTGTAATATAGAAATTTTCGCTTTTAATATTCGAATACCTTACTGTTATATTTTGTATACTTAGAGAGCATTGATTCAAAAATTTAAATTTTAATTAAATAAATTAATTTATAATTAATAAAACTTAATTTGGATTAAATTTACTAATATATATATTTAAAATGTTCATTTGCTGTACTGAAATGTCTACAACCACTATTCACATATTGCAAAAGATTGATCTTTATATTATTTAAATCGATTTGTTCCTTTTAAAATCCAACTTTAAGATACTATCTCAGTTTCAATTAAAATTTAATTAATTTCTGGACAGCAAATCATGGACAAGTTTCTGGACAAGTTTATTAATAAGAAAAAAATATACTCTGTGGATACCGGAAAATTTGAACAACATTTTTTTCTGTCATAAAAAAGAGATTAAGTATTAAAAAGTGAAATTTTAATAAGATTTAAATTTTGTGATATGTATCTTACATAAAATACTTTTAATAATCATATTACTTGCTTTATAAAATAAATTTTTTAATTAACAGCAAAAACAGAAAATGGAAAATAAATTTTTATAAATGAATTTAATTAATAAAATCAAATAATTATGTGCCATAATTTTTAATTTTTTAACTAATTTTTTTAAATGATGATTTTAATGGATGTTTAGTTATCATTTACATTTCATTCAGGTTTTTATTTTCTTGTATCCAGTATCTTTTTTTACTTTATAACATAAGTTTATGTATATATATATCTGATTTTAATTAGTTCGCTAAAAAAAATTTATGCCTTAATTGAATGGATCGGGATCTATATAGATATAAAAAAATAAAGTGTTACCAATATGTTCAATTTAAGAAAATGGAGATCTGGTCAAAATTAGTTTCAAATTTAAAAAATTCAAAAAATGAGGTTTTGTTAAAAAATTTCCCAAAGAATTTCCCAAATTGCTAAATCATAGTGTTTAGGTTTAAAAAAAAAAGCGGTGTGGGAGCAAAGTATACCTTTCTAACCCCTCTTACCTTTTTAAAGCATAATCTAAACCACAAATATTGTTATATGAAAGTTCAACTGTTAAAGCTTGAACATCTTTAAAACAAGTTTTTAAACCGCAGTAGTTGATGCTGTATTAATTCCAAAGATATGATGTTTTTGGTTTTCGAATGTTTTGAATTCGGAGGTGTGTGGTAGTTTCCCAAAAAGTTCTATGCTGCAAATTTCATTATTTCACAATACACATTGTAATTTTGTACATATACTTAAGTTTCATATTCTGCAATTAATAATTATCAAATTACATTAAAGTCCTCCATGATGATTTTAATTTGGTTTGAATTCGTTAATAACATCTTAATCTCAGAATTTTCCATTTGTGTTTTCGAAGTATAAAAGATCTCTTTACAACTTAAATTAACTAATACTACAAAAGAATTAATATTCCATCATTGACCCCATAAAATTTGATATACTCAGATATAATTTATAATTGTCACTTAGTACAGTCACTAAGTATAATCAATTACAGGTGAGTTGACAAAGACCACATTTATAAACTAGTGAACTCGTCTGCCAAATTCAACAGATCGCTTAACTTAAAATTTTGAGTCCACTCATAATTTGACCAAAATACATGCGCTCATACCACGAACAAACTCATAATTTAAGTTGAACAAAGAATTGTGTCCAAATTTGAACTTTAAACAACGTTTAGAAAGAAAAGGTAAAATATATTAGGTCCTTTTAGAATCCTATTTAATATTTATTAATATATACAAGTTATATATTCGGGAATACAAAAAAAGATTAAAAGAATCCGAAGGGTGCGTTCATGCTGGAGCTGTGATAAGTGATAAGAGCGTTGATAAGAGCGACGATTAGAGCATAGCATAGAAAATTTATATTTTTTATCGAAGATCAAAGCGATGCTCCTATATTAACACCTCTATTTAAATTATGTATATAGTTTTCTACGCTCTTATCACTTGTCGCAGCTACAATATAAATGCACCCTAAGAATGCTAAGAGGCTTTTGACTATACAGCTTTTTTTTAAAACAATTTAAGGGGAGCGCCACGAAATTCCGAAAAAGAATCCCAAATTACAAATTCCAAATTAGAAAATCCTAAAATACCAAATTTTAAAATCCCAAATTGCTAAATCCCAATTTTAAGTTTAGTTATAAAATCAAGGCTATATCTTTTTCCAGAATATTTATATATGTATCTTTATGTATATTTGAGATATGTGAATCAGGTAGGATTATAGAGTTGCTTACAAAATCATAATTATGCGTCTTTTACAAAATAGTTATATATATATATATATATTTTTATGCAAGATTTTGAATTAGGAGGAATTTTAGAGTTGAATTTAAAAGTAGTGTTATCGCTATTTCCACAACATATATATATAAGTATTAGTTTATGGAAGATTTTAAATTTGGTTACAAAATCAGGGTTTCAATAATTAGTTAAGCGGGGGTTTTGCATTTGGAATTTCGTACCCAACCCCAATTTAAGATATGCTTCTATGATAATGTCCTGGTCTACAATATACGAGAATTACCATCCTAACCAACTACGGAATAAAGTTCAAAATTTTTTTCTATTTCTTAAAAACTTAATATTTTTGAACATTATATTTTTACAATATTATTATGACAAAGTTGTTAATTCTTCAACTTACTTATCTTATTAGTTACTTATTAATATATAAATATAAAGTCAATCTAAAAGAATCATTTAAAAAAAATTAACATATATATGTTAATATTTTCATATTTTATTATAAATAACAAAAATTAACGACATGTTTATTAAAAAAAAAAATGTTAAAAAAAAAAAAATCAAATATAAAAGAAAGAGATAGAAATAATAAGAATAAATCGAATATAAACATGAAAAAAATTAGCAATAATAACAAATAACAAAACAAATTATTATTAACTAAAAAAATGTTTAATTCTTGTGTTTGTTGCTGTTATTGTGGTTATTATTAGTACAAACCGTTTAAAATCAAAATGATAATCGAATGATAACTTATTTAATTTCTCATTTAATATCATTCGAAATACAAAAAAAAAAATCATTTTTTAAAATATAAATTTATATAAAGAAGATACGGCTCAGCAAGACATAATCAAAAATGATTATAAATATTTTTTTTCTTCCACTTTTTTTTATTATTTTATTTAATAAAATTATTATTTATGTATGTAGGTATATAATTATTGCATATATATATGTATATGTTATTTTTTTTAATTTAAAGATTCTTTAGGGCACATATTCTATACAAAATGTTGTATATATATATGTATATATATATATATATATATATATATATATATATATCAAATCATATTTAAATACCAGATCACAGGTGGATATTAAAAGAAATCTTAAGATATTTACCGTCTTTACTTCATTCCACCTTTAAAAGAATCAATAAAAATCTTAAAAAAAGTTATAATGACTACTATAGGATTAGTTTTTTTTTCTAAACAATAAAAATATTTTAATATTATATGTATATACAGGGTGTTTCTTAATTAAATGCACTGATATACCACTGCATAGGTACTTATAAGTAGGCTAATTTCCAAGATATGGGGAAATATTTTGGTATTAGATTTCATAATTTTACTCTTAACTCTGTTTCTAGACTACTTATAAAAATTTTGTAAAATGTTTTCGAAAGCTTAAGATGTCCCCATTTAATATTCTATAGTTTTCTATCTTTTAGACTTTCAAAACTTAAAAACGAGCTTTTAAATTTAAAACACGATGAGATTTTTTTTGTTTTTTTTTATCAACTCATAAGTATATATGCTGTGGTATATAACAGCGCACTTAATTAAGAAACACCCTGTATATTTAATAAACAATTAATATATAAAAATAAAAAATTATATAAGGCTAACTGAAATAAGTGTTTCTTATGATTTATAATTACAATTTTGTTTTGAACATTAGTTCCCATGTCGATGTATTGCAACTCTTATTCTATTTCATTTTTAGGAACTTAAGAAATTGTAATTTCGTAATTATATGCTGTTCGGTATTGGATACAATACTACATGTAATAACTCGAACTGTCTCTCAATTCCTGTTTTCTTTAACTCAAATTTTAGCCACATAAAATGGAAACTCGAATGACGAGACAAAGACAACCCTTTTCGAAATTACATCCTTTTTTTTTAATTGTGAAAATCTAGGTTAATTGGGCCGTTCGAGACCATGTGACCAAATAAAGGTATTTTTTTTATTAGATCTAAATTCTTTAGAACTTTTAATAAGTTCCTTGAAATATTTTTCTAAATGGTTTTTTTTTTTAGATTCATACTAAATATTTAAGGGGTTTTTAAATCTCTCATTATCCCTAACCTTTCTATAAAACTTATGAAAAGATACAACCGAATTTTTAATACCTTACACCTGACCAAATTTACAAGATTTTATCTTTATAATTTACGAAGCCATGCTTGTTTTGAGCTTGAGAAGCGTTATGTTATTATTTACTTTGCTTCTCATATTCTTCACAATTTATAGGAACATAAAAGAGAGATGGTATAAAAAATCTAGGTCAAATTTTAAGTTTCGATTATTTCAGTTTCGAAATTATGATTTTTCGACTTATTAAATGGTGTGTGACAATTGCTCAAACTTCATGACTCCATTTTATTGATTCTTAAACTCTAATTTCAGAAATTCAAAATAGGCTTTAAAAAATTAATCCATGTCCCAAATTAGAGGTTTTTTCTTAATGAATAACAAAGGTCAGATAGTTAGGTCTTGCGAGAGTATGAGTAGCGCTTGCCCGAATGACCAGTCCAGTCCAGAGTTAAAAAGGATTTAAAAAAAAACAGAACACGTTTGTACCAAATGGCTTCTTTATTAGTTATGAATATGCGCTTCCTTGCTTTTGGACTAGTTCTGAAGCTTCCGAACAATCCAAACCCATGGATCATTTATTCCAATTTACGATTTCCACCTTTTTCGAAAGAAGGGTTCTACTGTAGGTATGTTTTATTTCAATTTCATTTAATTTAGTTTGTATTTATATTGCATCTAAGGGTCTTCGGCTACTTTTTTACAGACCTGTTAGAATGTAAAATATAGTGTTATTTATTAAAAGAGCATTACAAATGGAAAATGTTACATCTAAACATATTTTATTGTAATTGATTTTATAAATTCTTATGGATTATTAAGTGAATGCAATTTAAAAAAAAAAAAAATACGATCAATGTACATAATATGTTAATTTTGTTTTTTATTATTTATTTAAATTAAATTATAATTTCTTGTTATCTTTTTTATTATGTTTTTTTTTTTTTTTTTATTATTATATTTCACATAATTTAATATTGTAAAATTAAAAAAAAAACATTTTACTTAAGTTTTGTTGTTTTGTCACCCCGGGACACCCGCAGCACAGTTGGGTTTACTTTTATAAGTGCGCGCATTAGGCTGTTGTTTTTTTTTTTTTTTATTTTATGAAATAAACTTAAATTTTAGCATCTTTTCATATTATCTCTTTCTATCCTTCTCTTTCTTTCTGTGTGTTGCTTCACATATATATTTAATATATTATTTTTTTAATAATTTTTGATTTTTAAATTGTATACATATATTGTATAGATATATATATATATATATATATATATAATATATATATATATATATATTATATATATATATACGATTACCTGTGTGTAAATTTCAATCAGTGATGATGCCGACACACTATAAAACATTAAATGAACTTGTTAAGAATAACATACTAATATACAATTTAAAGATTTTGTTCTAAAATAAAAATTAATCGGATCTTTTAGTTACTTTTTGCTATCCCTTTTTTTAAATTTTTTATACCCGAATGGACTATATAGTCCAAGGGTATAATAAATTTTGCCATTACGTTTGTGACGCAGAGAAG